>CAWUFW010023280.1:0-78652 GCA_963921515.1 Calotriton arnoldi
GTGACTTTCCCCATAGAAGTTAACGGCGATTCGCGGCTGTGTTCTCACACTGCACGCGTCCCCCGTGGGTCCCCTGTGTCACTACCTTGGGTGGTTCCTTGTGGTCCAAGCACTTCTACAGGCTCTAGGCCTTGTGTCTAGCTCAGTCGTGGTTCTTATACCACTATTTTAGTATATGGTTTGGTACGCCCCTAGGGCTCAAACGTGTATTTGTGCTATTACTGTTGATAACTGACTTGTAACTTATGTACTTCGAACTCTAGCCTCATAAAGAGACTAGAGGGGTGTGTTTAAGACTAAATACATATATTTTATATATATACCTGGTGCGGTCCTCTTTCATTTGGTCACTCAGGAGATTATAGACTGGTAAAACAAGCTGCTTTACATTCCTTCAAGACTTAGCCTGAAGGCTGCTCTCCATAGCTACCACTAGGATAGCTTTCAATAAAGGTTGTCTTTAACCTATCTCCAATTTGGGGTTGTTTGGACTGGTGCAAGGTGCCCACTATAATTAGTGGACAACATATACCAGGCCAACTTCTCACAGTAGATTTGAATTCAAGGCTGTGAGATGAATGAGACAGGGTAAGTGGTGAAAAATAACCAGATGCTATTGTTATACAAAGAATGAAATGAGGTAGTAGCATGGTAGGGGAAACAAACTCACCATGGAACAATGTCCAAAAATCTCCAGTTATGAGATTAGACTGGAAGAGGAGTGGCGGAGGTGCTTAGACTTACCACATCAATTTGTAAGGGGAGAGACCACTTTGAGGGTTAAAATCTGGGGGTAAGATTGTAATATATTGTGAGTGGTTCATGCAAAGAGTGACACTGAGACATGCTACTTATTGGAGAGCATGATCTACCTCAACAGAGTAAATCCGAAAGGGGAGAACAACGTACCAACTCCATTTTAAATTAATGGGCATGAATTAAAAATAAGGGGTAAACTCCTTGATTTTGTGCAAAAAAGTAAATACATGCAGCTGTTCAGCGCGTGACATACCTTGGCGAGTTGGGCAGTTTACGAATCAGAATGGAGAAATAATGGTTGTCAAATTGATTATCTAAAAAAGAATGCAGACCAGTTGAAACGGTTTGTGTTTCAAAATTAGAAAGTGAGGGAAATTCTGAGAGTCAGAATGCACTGCATACCTTCACTTGAACTTCACAATGAATGTTTCTCCTGCGGGATGCGGGATGGGTCACATTCGTGAAGCGCCTCCAATTTTCATAACTCAAGGAACGCGACGTAGGCACGTAGCCGGAACGTCAGCAGCTCAATCGCATTCCACCTCTGTTCCAGTGGCCACGTGTATGTGTGGGGGCAATAGCTAAGTGTCAGCTACTGGAGCTGTCATACGTGACAGCAGCATGTATGTGTGGGGGCAACAGTTAAGTGTCAGCTATTGGAGCTGTCATACGTGACAGCCGCATGTATGTGTGAGGGCAGCAGCTAAGTATCAGCTACTGGAGCTGTCATACGTGACAGCCGCATGTATGTGTGAGGGAAGCAACTAAGTGTCAGCTACTGGAGCTGTCATACGGGACAGCCGCATGTATGTGTGGGGGCAACAGCTAAGTGTCAGCTATTGGAGCTGTCATACGTGACAGCCACATGTATGTGTGGGGGCAGCAGCTAAGTGTCAGCTACTGGAGCTGTCATACGTGACAGCCGCATGTATGTGTGGGGGCAACAGCTAAGTGTCAGCTACTGGAGCTGTCATACGTGACAGCCACATGTATGTGTGGGGGCAGCAGCTAAGTGTCAGCTACTGGAGCTGTCATACGTGACAGCTGCATGTATGTGTGGGGGCAACAGCTAAGTGTCAGCTACTGGAGCTGTCATACGTGACAGCCGCATGTATGTGTGGGGGCAGCAGCTAAGTGTCAGCTACTGGAGCTGTCATATGTGACAGCCGCATGTATGTGTGGGGGCAGCAGCTAAGTGTCAGCTACTGGAGCTGTCATACGTGACAGCCGCATGTATGTGTGGGGGCAACAGCTAAGTGTCAGCTATTGGAGCTGTCATACGTGACTGCCGCATGTATGTGTGGGAGCAGCAGCTAAGTGTCAGCTACTGGAGCTGTCATACGTGACAGCTGCATGTATGTGTGAGGGCAGCAACTAAGTGTCAGCTACTGGAGCTGTTATACGTGACAGCCGCATGTATGTGTGGGGGCAGCAGCTAAGTGTCAGCTACTGGAGCTGTCATACGTGACAGCCACATGTATGTGTGGGGGCAACAGCTAAGTGTCAGCTATTGGAGCTGTCATACGTGACAGCCGCATGTATGTGTGGGGGCAGCAGCTAAGTGTCAGCTACTGGAGCTGTCATACGTGACAGCCGCATGTATGTGTGAGGGCAGCAACTAAGTGTCAGCTACTGGAGCTGTTATACGTGACAGCCACATGTATGTGTGGGGGCAACAGCTAAGTGTCAGCTATTGGAGCTGTCATACGTGACAGCCACATGTATGTGTGGGGGCAGCAGCTAGGTGTCAGCTATTGGAGCTGTCATACGTGACAGCAGGAAGTTTCAGACCGCACATCTGTTTGTTTCTAACCAGCGGCTTGATTGGGAAAGCTTCCTGATGTTGTGTCTTTCAGAAAACATTGTAACAAAAATGTTTTAAGACGGCCGCTTGATAGACCAAATGAAGGACGAAGTTGATCTCAATTAGAACTTGGTGGCAAATCTAGCGCGGCCCCTTAAAGAAGGAATAAAACAATAAACTATTAAAAAAAATCTAGACAATAGAAACACAAATTGTACATCATAAGCATTTAGACAAATTGTTGTACTGTGAAGATATGCATTTCCACATTGTGCCGAACACTCAAGCCGTGTTATGACTGCGGTGATACATAAGTATATTTGTAAAGATATATATTCCCTCTATTTGAGAATATGTGACTTCTTTGCGCTGCACAGACAATGCTTAACTAAAAAAATAATTAAAGATGCCTTTTGAGCATGTAACAAATTATTACATTGTCAATATATAATTCAACTTAATCCTGGGTAATTCATGGCTGCACTATTCCATACTCATGTTTATGGTGACCGACTTTCAATCTCTTAAACAGTAACCAGTGCATAAATTAAATGGGAGTACCTCCAGAAGACATGGCGAATTGTAATACTTGACAAATCTGCAATTAAACAGAGTACTGAACAGTGGGTAAAAGCAATGCACGACAGCAATTGGTCAAGACATCCCTTTGTTCCATTTATCAAAGCTGTGTATAGACTGATTGAGTATCCCAGATGGTGTGTCGATTCTAGTATCACAGGTAGTAAAGGGAACATTCATTCTGTTTGGCGATGAGTTGAATGTAGATCCTAAATGGGAACTATTGGATCATAATCAGTTTCCGAGATGAAAAGGACATGATGGGGCATAAGTGAGTCGCACCTGTTCTAAGCATAAGATCATGCTTGTTGTAACTGGCCGAGCTGCCATCTCGTTCAGCCCCCTGGTCACTGTATCCAAAGTATGTATCCATTTGCACTCTTTGAAATCTAAGCATGAAGCGATGTTACCACCTCTAGGGTGAAGACAAATCCTTTCCAGAACCCACCATCTCAAACATTCTGGTTGATGACCCAAGATGGAAAAGTGCCTAACTAAAGGAGCTCCCTGCACCTTGCATCTAATTCTGCTGCAATGTTGCAAAATTCTTGTCTTCACTTTTTGTGTAGTCTGGCCTATGTATACTTTCTCACATGGGCATTCGATACCATAGATGACCTTGGAACTGTTACAATTGGTATGATCTGTTAGTGTATATGTTTGATCAAAGTGTGTAAAAGTATTGCCCTCAATTGTCAGTGTGCAGGCTTTGCCGTGGCAACATACGAAATGTCCTACAAGTGGTGGTAGGTTCAACTGGGTCCGGATGTCAGGCGTTCGCAGAGTTTCCAAAAGGCACTGACCACCAAGTCCTTGATGTTTTTGCCTCTTTTAAAGGCAAATATTGGGTCCTCTGTGTAGGAAGGTGGAATCTGACTATATGGTTGCCCCCACTTTTTTTTATAGTGTTTTGCTGGTTTATGACTTAGTTGGACTGGGATCCTACTATTCAGGGCCCCAGTCTATCTGCTTTCTCTGTAAAAAGGTTTCCATGTGCCTTAGGCACATCTCTGATTGGAATCTGGAGTGCCCTTATAAGTCCCTAGTATATGGTATACTATGTACCAAGGGCATAGGTACCTCAGAGGCCTACCAGGGGCTGCAGCATGTATTATGCCACCCCTGGAAGGCCATCCAAACTGACACCACAGGTCTGCTACTGCAGCCTGGGTAGGGTGGTGCATGCACCCCTTACTGTGATATAGGTTACCTATATCACTAAATACATACACACATATAAACCTATAAGTCACTCCTAAGGCAGGCCTTATCAATCCTAAAGGCAGAGTGCATGGTTCCTATGTGAGAGGGTGCCCCTGCATGAGCAGGGCCCCTCTGCAGCGTTCGGAGACCATCTCTGATGCTGTTTGTAGTGCAGCCTGACCATATACTCTTAAGCGCATTATATCCTCGCGGTAAAATGCTAACTTTGGAATGGCTGCACCTAAACATGTCGTGTTTGGTGTCAAACATCTTGGAATACTACCCCCCGCCAATCCTGGCAGCGGGGGTAGCATTCCACCCTTCTAGAGGGAAAGACATGTTAACTCTGGCTTACCCGGTAACTTCTTTCTGAAGCCCTGGCATCACAAAATGGATGCTGCTGCCACAGACACAAGTCTGGCCTCCTGCTGCTGGACGAAACTCCGGCAGGGGAGGCCTGGACAATAGGTTTCCTGTTGCAGGGAGGTGTGACCACCTCCCCAGACAGGATAATGTGTATTGGGGCTGGGTGGGTGCACTCTTAGAGTGCTTTGAAGTCCTGCACTGGGGGAGCAAAAGGCTCCTCTGTGCATATGCCAGTTCCAACCAGCTCAGGGGCTACCTGCCCCTGCTCTGGCGCGAAACTGGACAAAGGGAAGTGGGTGTAGCCACCCCTCCCTTGACCCTCCCATAGGTGGGGTCATAGAGCTAGTCCATCCCCTCTTTTTAGTATAAGAGGGGGAACCTTGCCATTGCAAAGCAGATAACCCCTGGATGATGCTCTACAGAAGAATCCTGGCCCTTCGACGTTCCACTACCTTTGGAAGACAGAAGAATCTCCCTTGGAGTCAAGGAGTGACTCCCCTGCTTGGCAGGCACCAAAAACGACAACGACGGTCGCAAACTACGCCGCTCCCGCCAGAGTCCGAAGTCCCTGCAGCCCAGGAAGTAGATTTCCTGACCTCTCCCAGGCCATCGTGAGTCTCCAGCGAAGCTGAGGCAAGTGGACCCCACGAGTAACGAGGAACCGCGACCCCTGGGTACCGTGCACTATTGTCGAGTGCAACCCCTTCACAACGTTCTACGAACCTGTGCTTTGGACCACGTATGGTCCCGACCTCCAGCAGGAATCCCTCTGAAGATCAGAGGCCTACACCATTCCGAGTGACCGTGGGCCCCTGTTGAGTGATTCTGCCCGAGGTGTCTTTGCGATCCCTTGCCCGCTGGCTTGTGGGTCCCCAGAAGACTTCTTAAAGAAACCAAAGGGCTCCCCTGGTTGCTCCAGGCCTGCCCTGACTTATCCTCGCTGGGTGAGTTCCACAGACCTTGCTGGTCTGCGCCATCGACTTTTCTTTATCTCCCCGAGACTTGCGGCTGCCAAGGCTTGTTGGCTCCGATCGAGTTGCCGACACCGCAGTCAGCTGCAGACGTCGAGGAACACACCGAATCCAGCTCCTGGTTGTCATCGACACCTCCTGGACCACGTGGCTGAAGAGTCAAGGCACCCACAACCGACCTGAATCACTCGATGACGGTGGGCATCCATCTTCCTTGCCCCGAGTCACTGCCAAGTGACTTTGAACACTGTCCCCTCTGCTTTCAGGTCATCCTTCTTCAGAATCCAGGCTTGGATTCCACCGGACACTTCTTCAGCTCCCGCAAGCAGCAAGTCTTCTTTGTTTGCCATTGAAAACGACGCCGTGACCCGACACCAAAGGACACCTGTGCACCCGGCTTCCCTGGGTGAGGTAACTCCAGCACTACGGTGCTCCTGTGGGTGTGGGCCCTAGAACGACTTACCCTGTAAGTGACTTGCTTGTAGGTTCTACAGAAGTATCCTAAAACTCTTTATTCCCAACCGCGACTTGCCCCATTGAAGTCAACGGCGATCCGCGCCTGTGTATCTACACTGCACGCGTCCCCCGTGGGCCCTTTACTTACCTGCCTTGGGTGGTTTCGTGAGGCCCCAGCACTTCTGAAGGCCCTAGGCCTTGTCTCCCTGCAAGTCGTTGTCCCTAAGTCTCTTACTTAGTATATGGTCTGGTACGCCCCTAGGGCCCCAGCCATATTTTGTGCTTAACTTATTGTGAAACGTTGATTTGTGCATATGTTTGTCTTCTAATCTCATAAAGAGATTAGTAGAGAGTTATTTAGAAATAAATACATATATATTTGATATATATACCTGTGTGGTGTCTTTTCATTTGGTGATTCAAGAGATTATATGGTAAAACAAGCTGCTTTACATTCCTCCGAGACTTAGCCTGAAGGCTGCTCTCCACAGCTACCACTAGGATAGCTTTCTTTAAAAGGTTGTCTTAAACCTATCTACCATAAGAGTCGATTTGCCCTGGTGCAAGGTGTCCACTTTAATTAGTGAACAGCATATACCAGGCCAACTTCTCACATTGGTGGGCAGCGTGTGGGATTCCAGCTTGCCATTGTTTTACCAGAAAATCTCTATTTGAATTACTAACTGAAAACCATTATAGGTACTCAAGGTACATATAAAGTCAAGCTTAGTATCAATAAGTTCTACTGAACTTAGAGCTGGGTGCCAAGGGATAGCACACCCTTTCCACAGCTCAAGCTAGGATCAGTAGGCCACAAACTAGTGTAGGTAGTACAACACTGCACAACACTAGAATGTCTTTAAGGGGAGGATCCAAAGAATCCTTGCAGGAAGCCATTGAGCTTCCACCCTCCAAGTATGATACACTCCCATTCTTGGAATTGAGAGCTTTATGCAACTTGAGAAAAATAAGGACAGGCCAAAGCCCCACCACCCAACACCTCAAGGAGTTGTTGGTGGCTTATGACCTTAGTAAGCCTGTAGGGACTGAAGGGGTAGGAGCTGAGGGTGGGGCAGAAGAAGAGGAGGAGGCCAGGGGTACCAATACCCCCAGCCCCCCTCTGAAACTGGCCAGGAGGGTGACAATGACCCTGACCTGGAAAACCCAATCCCTCCTGTGGATGATGATGAGGATGATCAAAATGATGCCCTCTTTGTCCCCCCAGGAAGGATTAAGAGTGTGCCCAGGAAGTCTAGATCTCCTTCTCAGGAGTCTAACCACTCTGGCACCTCTATAGGGAGCTCTGTCTCCTCTCACAGGAGGGAATCCTCTCATGAGAGGAGAGCCAGGCTGGTCCGGTATGAGGAAACTCAGCTGGAAATCAGAAAAAAGCAACTGGCTTTAGATAGGGAATCCCTAGATCTCCTCAGGGAGAGAAGAAAGTTGGGACTAGAGTCCCATGGTGGCAGCAATATCCCTAGAGATAGGGACAGGTCTTATGACCATAGAAACCTAAACAAGATTGTCCCTCCCTACCAGAGTGGGGATGACATCCACAAATGGATAACTGCACTGGAGAGGGCCTGTAAAGTTCAGAAGGTCCCCCAGAGGCAGTGGGCAGCAATCTTGTGGCTCTCCTTTGCAGACAAAGGTAGAGACAAGCTCCTCACTGTAAGAGAAGAGGATGCTGACAATTACACAGTCTTGAAGAGTGCTCTGATAGATGGGTTTGGCCTAACCACTGAACAGTATAGGTTGAAGTTCAGAGACACCCAAAAAGCTCAGACTCAAGACTGGGTTGATTTTGTAGATTGTGCTACAAAGGCTCTGGAAGGTTGGATACATGGCAACAAAGTGCAGGACTTTTTAGGATTGTACAATTTGATTATGAGGGAGCAGATCCTTAATAATTGTCAAAACCAGCTTTTGCACCAGTATCTGGTGGACTCTGATCTGACCTCTCCCCAAGAATTGGGAAAGAAGGCAGACAAGTGGGTCAGAACCAGAGTAAAAACTAGAAATCAGGGTGGTGACCAGAAGAAAGATTCTACTAAGTCCCAAGAGAAAGGTGGGGATAAATCTAAGGATAAGTCCCCTACAGGGCCCCAAAATTCCTCTTCTGGGGGTGGGTCCCAAACTCCTTCCTCTCCTGAAAAGAAACCCTATTGCCATGTCTGTAAAAAGCCTGGGCACTGGAAAACTGATCCCAGTTGCCCCAGGATTGGCAATAAAGAAAATGTTCCTCCCACAACTACTACCACCCCTCCTGGTACTACCAGTAGTAATCCTCCAGTTGGGAGTAGTGCACCCAAAAAGTTAGGTGCTTTTGCAAGAGGAACAGAGGTGGGCCCTAGTTTAGACAGGGACCCCTCAACAGACTCCTCTGACTCTGATGGTGGTATAGGATTTGCCACCTTTACCATGGGTCCCATAGCATTGGGCAGGTACAGATTGGAGCCAATAATTAATGGTCAGAAAGCTGTGGCATTTAGGGACACAGGGGCTAGTGTCACCATGGTGGCAGGGAAACTAGTCCCCCTCACCAGCTTTTACCTGAGTTTAAATACCAGGTGACCAACATTGATGGTGTCAGAACAGATCACCCCATGGCCATAGTCAATCTCAGCTGGGAGGGGGTCACAGGCCCAAAAAGAGTGGCAGTGTCCCCAACCCTACCTGTAGATTGCCTGATGGGCAATGATCTGGAAATTTCAGCCTGGGCTGAAGTGGAACACCAAACCCATCTTAGGATGTTGGGCGTCCCTGTAAAGGTTAGTGGGGCTGTGATGGCCACAGCCCCAGCCCAAGAATTTGGAGAGATGGAGCCTGAAAGAATGGCCCACTCTCCCCCAAAAGAGAGCACAAGGGTTGAAGAAAAGTCTTCTTCCCCCAGACAGTAGGTAAGGGTCAGCCTCCTCAGGGAACTGACCCTACCCCTAGTGAAGGAACTGCCACAGAGGTAGTCAGGCCTGGCCTGGCCACACCCCTGATGGCAGAGGACCCTTCCAAGGTGGTACCCCGTCTGGAGCAGGTAACCTGCCCCTCTCTACCCTGCCTCAGTCAGCCCAGGGCTGCAGAGGTCAGGGAGGTCAGTGGACCCCCAGGGCCCCCTGTCCAGAGGAAGCCCCCATCAGCAGATTAGGGGCACCCAGTCTAGTAGCCCTAGCCAGGTGAAAATTCCTCTACACACTGAGGGATCCCCCATACCTTTATGTAGGGACCTCCCCAGAAGGACTCTGGTAGGCAAGGGCAAACCTGGGACCAGAAGGTTCCAAACCTGCCATGTCCCTCCAGTAGTCCATCCAAAGGGACCCAACCCACAGCTGTAGGCAGGCAAAGGTTGACCCTTAGAGCAAAGTGCAACTCAGTCATGGAAAGACAGGCATACATGGTGACCAGTGATCTGAGGAAGCTGAGGCCAACATTCCTAGGGCCTCACTTCCCTACTCAGACACCTCACCAGCCTTGTACTTTACCTAAGCACACCACAGGTAGTGATTCCCCATGGTGGAGACCCTCTCATACCCTTAGGGTGAGGGATTGCTTAGTGGACCATAAGACAGGGGGCAACCATGCTAGTGCAGGTGCTTCCTTATATGACCACTTAGTCAATGAAGGCTCAACTGGCCAAGGTTAGCCTTATCTCCTTTCGTTTGGGGGGGTTATGTAGGAAGGTGGAATCTGACTATATGGTTGCCCCCACTTTTTTTATGGTGTTTTGCTGGTTTATGACTTAGTTGGACTGGGATCCTGCTATTCAGGGCCCCAGTCTATCTGCTTTCTCTGTAAAAGGTTTCCATGTGCCTTAGGCACATCTCTGATTGGAATCTGGAGTGCCCTTATAAGTCCCTAGTATATGGTATACTATGTACCAAGGGCATAGGTACCTCAGAGGCCTACCAGGGGCTGCAGCATGTATTATGCCACCCCTGGAAGGCCATCCAAACTGACACCACAGGTCTGCTACTGCAGCCTGGGTAGGGTGGTGCATGCACCCCTTACTGTGATATAGGTTACCTATATCACTAAATACATACACACATATAAACCTATAAGTCACTCCTAAGGCAGGCCTTATCAATCCTAAAGGCAGAGTGCATGGTTCCTATGTGAGAGGGTGCCCCTGCATGAGCAGGGCCCCTCTGCAGCGTTCGGAGACCATCTCTGATGCTGTTTGTAGTGCAGCCTGACCATATACTCTTAAGCGCATTATATCCTCGCGGTAAAATGCTAACTTTGGAATGGCTGCACCTAAACATGTCGTGTTTGGTGTCAAACATCTTGGAATACTACCCCCCGCCAATCCTGGCGGCGGGGGTAGCATTCCACCCTTCTAGAGGGAAAGACATGTTAACTCTGGCTTACCCGGTAACTTCTTTCTGAAGCCCTGGCATCACAAAATGGATGCTGCTGCCACAGACACAAGTCTGGCCTCCTGCTGCTGGACGAAACTCCGGCAGGGGAGGCCTGGACAATAGGTTTCCTGTTGCAGGGAGGTGTGACCACCTCCCCAGACAGGATAATGTGTATTGGGGCTGGGTGGGTGCACTCTTAGAGTGCTTTGAAGTCCTGCACTGGGGGAGCAAAAGGCTCCTCTGTGCATATGCCAGTTCCAACCAGCTCAGGGGCTACCTGCCCCTGCTCTGGCGCGAAACTGGACAAAGGGAAGTGGGTGTAGCCACCCCCTCCCTTGACCCTCCCATAGGTGGGGTCATAGAGCTAGTCCATCCCCTCTTTTTAGTATAAGAGGGGGAACCTTGCCATTGCAAAGCAGATAACCCCTGGACGACGCTCTACAGAAGAATCCTGGCCCTTCGACGTTCCACTACCTTTGGAAGACAGAAGAATCTCCCTTGGAGTCAAGGAGTGACTCCCCTGCTTGGCAGGCACCAAAAATGACAACGACGGTTGCAAACTATGCCGCTCCCGCTGGAGTCCGAAGTCTCTGCAGCCCAGGAAGTGGATTTCCTGACCTCTCCCAGGCCATCGTGAGTCCCTAGCGAAGCTGAGGCAAATGGACCCCACGAGTAACGAGGAACCGCGACCCCTGGGTACCGTGCACTATTGTCAAGTGCAACCCCTTCACAACGTTCTACGAACCTGTGCTTTGGACCACGTGTGGTCCCGACCTCCAGCAGGAATCCCTCCGAAGACTAGAGGCCTACACCGTCCCGAGTGACCGTGGACCCCTGTTGAGTGATTCCGCCCGAGGTGTCTTCGCGATCCCTTGCCCGCTGGCTTGTGGGTCCCCAGAAGACTTCTTAAAGAAACCAAAGGGCTCCCCTGGTTGCTCCAGGCCTGCCCTGACTTACCCTCGCTGGGTGAGTTCCACAGACCTTGCTGGTCTGCGCCATCAACTTTTCTTCATCTCCCCGAGACTTGCGGCTGCCAAGGCTTGTTGGCTCCGATCGAGTTGCCGACACCGCAGTCAGCTGCAAACGTCGAGGGACACACCGAATCCAGCTCCTGGTCATCGTCGACGCCTCCTGGACCATGTGGCTGAAGAGTCAAGGCACCCGCAACCGACCTGAATCACTCGACGACGGTGGGCATCCATCTTCCTTGCCCCGAGTCACTGCCAAGTGACTTTGAACACTGTCCCCTCTGCTTTCAGGTCATCCTTCTTCAGAATCCAGGCTTGGATTCCACCGGACACTTCTTCAGCTCCCGCAAGCAGCAAGTCTTCTTTGTTCGCCATTGAAAACGACGCCGCGACCCGACACCAAAGGACACCTGTGCACCCGGCTTCCCTGGGTGAGGTAACTCCAGCACTACGGTGCTCCTGTGGGTGTGGGCCCTAGAACGACTTACCCTGTAAGTGACTTGCTTGTAGGTTCTACAGAAGTATCCTAAAACTCTTTATTCCCAACCGCGACTTGCCCCATTGAAGTCAACGGCGATCCGCGCCTGTGTATCTACACTGCACGCGTCCCCCGTGGGCCCTTTACTTACCTGCCTTGGGTGGTTTCGTGAGGCCCCAGCACTTCTGAAGGCCCTAGGCCTTGTCTCCCTGCAAGTCGTTGTCCCTAAGTCTCTTACTTAGTATATGGTCTGGTACGCCCCTAGGGCCCCAGCCATATTTTGTGCTTAACTTATTGTGAAACGTTGATTTGTGCATATGTTTGTCTTCTAATCTCATAAAGAGATTAGTAGAGAGTTATTTAGAAATAAATACATATATATTTGATATATATACCTGTGTGGTGTCTTTTCATTTGGTGATTCAAGAGATTATATGGTAAAACAAGCTGCTTTACATTCCTCCGAGACTTAGCCTGAAGGCTGCTCTCCACAGCTACCACTAGGATAGCTTTCTTTAAAAGGTTGTCTTAAACCTATCTACCATAAGAGTCGATTTGCCCTGTTGCAAGGTGTCCACTTTAATTAGTGAACAGCATATACCAGGCCAACTTCTCACACTCTGTAATACCAATTTCAGTTGCCACCCGGTTCCAATATTTTTTCAGTATTTTCTTTATTGCGTGGCTCCTTGGATTGAAAGTGCTGACACAAACCAACTTCTCTGTGTGTCTTTCCTTGGGCTCGACTTCTAGGAGGGTGTCACAGGGGCAGTACCATTCTCTTTTTCTCGCTCTGTTAATTAGCCCCTCTCGGTAACCCCTGTCTCTTAATCGCTTAATTAATATGTCCATCTCCCTAAAGAAATCAGGTCTTCTTGAGCAGTTGCACTGCAATCTTGAAACTGCCCATAAGGCAGATTGTCCCGTAGGCTCCTGGGATGATCATATTTCAGCAATGTGTTGCGCTCTGTTGATTTTTCTAAACAGAGTTGTGTACATCATACCATCTTCAGTTTTGAGTGTAAGATCCAAGAAGCAGATAGATTCCCTATTCTGGGTCATAGTGAATTGGATGTCAGATGACATTTCATTCTAGGAACATGCCTCTAAACACGGGGGGCCCCAAAAGATATTCCTTGAGCCTCAGTGTTTTTAATATCTCTCTGGCCGCCCTTGCCAGATAGTCAAGTCCTGTGGTTTTGAAATAACATCCTACGCAGATGATACCCAACTTACCATCTCTTTTGGGCTAATCCTGACAATGTTAAAAATAGGTTTGTTGACTGCAGGAGGAAAACGGCCCCATGGATGACTTAGAACTGCCCGCAGCTAAATGGAGATAAGACCGAGATTCTGCAGTTTGGAAAAGCTCAGGCATAATGGTCAGATGATTGGTGGCCTTCCGAGTTAGGATCAGCGCCTTGTCCCAGGAGGGCAGCTAGAAACCTGGGTGTTCTTCTTTATGAGACCCTGTCCATGAGAGATTAGGCTATGTTTATCTGTGGTGCCTGTTCGGCACCATGCACCTGCTTAGGAAAGTATTCCAGTTGCTCCCATTAGGGTCTAGGAGAACTCTTACCCAAGCCCCTATGATGGGTTGTCTTATCGACGGGAATTTCTTGCTGTTAGCGGTCAATGAGTCGCTCCTCTCCAAACTTCAGGTCATTCAGAATATGACCGCCCTCCTGGTCAGTAAGCTTCCCCCAGGCTTGCCATCTGTTCCTTTGCTCGTAGCTCTTCACTGGCTCCCAGTCAGGAAAAGATCCCTGTTTCAAAATCCTCTGTCTTTCTCACAAATATTTGGCCGGCAAGGGTCTGGTTTGCCTACCAGAGATGCACACTTACTACTACCCTAGCCTAACTCTGAGATCCAGAGACAAACTGCTATTGCGTTCCGGCTGTATTTGTACTTCTACATACAGCAGCCAATCCTTTTATTACCTTGCCTCTTATCTCTGGATCACGCTTCTCCTTCACATTCGATACTGTTCTGATTTCAAAACTTTAAAAAAAATATTTGAAGACTTGGCTATTCTGACTTGCTGCTCTGCCCGGACTTTGCTAAGCGCCGAGATACTTTTTCGGGAGTGAGCTGATGCTCTATACTAAATGGTCCTAACATAACATAACATGTGTACTTACCTACAGCTGGAGCCTTCTGAATGAGGTTACAGTGAATGGGCAAGCCCACAGGCCAATGTTACTGTAAACAAGTATGTCAAGTAGGCTATCTCCGGTACACCATGTTGGTAGTGTAACATGTCTAGTATATGTAAAGATCTTATTAGTGGGCATAGTGTAGATTCTGATTACTGCCCATAGTTTTTGGTGTCTCTCGCTGTTCCTATTTCTACCCACTTAGGTAGTTTTTCTATGCAAACTAGCAATATTTCCTTCTTAAGACCAATATTTTCGTGAAAGTGCTAGTTGGGACTGGAATTGCATGTGTCTTTTTCTTGTGAGTTACATTTGTCGCCATTTCCTTCTCATCCTTGGATACCGTGCTGCTTACACTTATTTTGATGTGGAGCTGATACCTCTTACTTTAAAATTTATGGTCCATTCTTTGTGTGGGCATTCTGGTGGTACGGATTCAAGGGCGAGCTGTCAGGTTGCACTGGTGGATGTGAAGGTGGTTTAGATATAGTTATACCAACAGTAAGAACATGAGAGATGCCTGCTGCTAAATGTGGAGGCGACATCTGGGGAGCAGTGTGTAATTTGTAAAAACATAAATGCAGAGCCCTAAACCTTTTCTTAGGGTCCTATATTTCTCTATTGCTGAATGCCAAGGTTGCCATAAACGTTTCCTTTCACTACCCTAGAGTTGCTTATTCTTTCAGGCTCTTTTTTTATCCCCTTTTCTGCCTTCATCATTGTTTTCTTATCTTACTTTCAACTTTCTTCCCTTTCTATCTTTTGATCTTGCTTTGGGTCATTGTCTGCTGTTGAAAAATGAGCCCTAATGTCCTTATATGAATGTGAGTGCCCAATACAGACACATTAAGTGATTGGTAAGGCTGAGTAGGAATACTTCGCATAGGACAGTGGTCTCACCTCTGGAGAGCGCAGGTAACTAAAGCAATCACATCTACATGGAAATGTGCTGCAGATGGAATATTATGCCTGGTTGAGTAGGCTGGCGGTAGAGTTTGTTTGCTCAATCCCTGGGTAAAGGAAGCTTTACGCTGACAAAAGGCGACATTGTTTGATGAGTAGCTTACAAAAGTGTGAGTCTTCTTCCTAAGTCAGGAGGGTTTGCGTGTACACTCTTAATCCACTTAAATGTACTTATGATGAACCTGGTAAACATATGTGAGATTTTAAGATCTGATGTCACTTCTTGTGTTGCCACCTACAGTAAAGACATGGCTTGTGATGCCACTTCCTTTGATGGCAATTCCTGTGATGCAACATGCATTGTGACGCGCCATGATGTCACAAGCCTTGATGTCACTTGCATACTGCCTAACTAGGTTAGCCCCCCCCATTACTTTTCTCAGGACTTGTGCCTAGTACCATAGTAGCCTGGGTGAGAAGCTTGAGCTGCAGATACCACAGGAGGTACCACTGCAGATACCACAGGAGGTACCACTGCAGATACCACAGGAGAATACCACTGCAAATACCACAGGAGGTACCACTGCAGATACCATAGGAGGTACCACTGCAGATACCATAGGAGGTACCACTGCAGATACAACAGGAGGTACCACTGCAGATACCATAGGAGGTACCACTGCAGATACCATAGGAGGTACCACTGCAGATACAACAGGAGGTACCACTGCAGATACAATAGGAGGAACCACTGCAGATACCACAGGAGGTACCACTGCAGATACCACAGGAGGTACCACTGCAGATACCACAGCTACCTGAAGAAAAATGTTAAATTAAAAAGCAAAATATGAGTTTGGCCTCTTAGGGGGGTGTTTGGAAGCGATTGGGCGCAGGTTGTGGCCAGAGTCTCTTTAACCTTTGTTTCTTTCATTGAATTTCTCAGTTTTTATTTAAGTTAAGATCTTATTATCATACCTAAGTATTACACCACTTTACCCTTTGTTTTAGTGAGTTCAGGCCTTAGTTCCTCGGAGCTGTAGTGTGTCAGTCACAGCAAGTCAAGTATTGGCAGCCCAGTATTAAGTCTTACTAGCTCTTGCTGGAGTGGAGGTTTGGAGTTGGCAACATTGTTTTATGTGTAGCTTACAAAACTGTGAGTTTTCTGCCTAAGTCAGGAGGGTTTGCATGTACACGCGTGATCCACTCAAATGTACTCATGTTAGACCTGGTAAACATATGTGAGGTCTTAAGATCTGATGTCACTTCTTATGATGCCACTTGCAGTGAAGTTATGACTTGTGATGTCAATTCCTATGATGCCACAGGCAATGTTAAGGGCCATTTTGTCACACACGGTGATGTCACATGCGTACTACCTAACTAGGTTAGTCCCCCCATTTCTTTTTTCAGGACTGTGTGAGAAGTTTGAGATGCAGATGCCACAGGAGTAACGTGATACCTGGCAAAAAACGTAAAATTAAATAGTAAAATATGATTTTGGCTCTTAGGGGTGGTGTTCGCAGGGGGTTGGGCGCAGGGCATGGCCAGAGTCAATTTAACCTTTGTTTCTTTCATTGAATTTCTCTGTTTTTATTTAAGTTAAGATCTTATTATCATACCTAAGTAATACACCACTCTAACCTTTGCTTTTGTAAGTGATCGTATTGTAAATGTAATATGTGTAACACCTTCTTCAAGTAGTAAACCCCACTGTGCACGGCGCACAGGCATGTAGTGCAGGTTGGGCACAAGGCATGGCCCCCGCCTCCAGCATCGGAGGTCTCTTGTAAATGAGGCCCTTAGTTACATGTGATTTGCAGAAAAACTTTACTGCAAAACATGTCATTTGCTACAAAAAATGTACTGCTAATATACACAAACAACAGAATGTGAGCGGCCTCCCAATGCAGCAGTTGTTTGCAGTCCTTTTTGTAAGTAGGTCCTTGTGGCAAAATGCTACATAAGGACTAATTTTATGCATACATGTAGAGTGAAGTGAGGGATTTCATTTTGTGGGATTCGGCACACTTTTTCTAAAATAGTATGTGATTACATGAATTGCGCACACAACTCGCTGCGATGACCATGCGGCAGAAGGGTCGGTGGACGGTGTGGTTGGTGGCTGTGGATTTCTCCCTGAGACTATGAGGGACTCCGATTGTCTACACAGAAATGTGGTTCTGTAAAAAACACTGTGCAGCCTGTCCTTATTTTTCTGGACTTCCTCTTCAGAGTTCCACCCGGGGAGAAGGTGGTGGATGAATTGTTCATGGTGAGTTGCCCTGTAGTTCACCCTGGTAGTAGGTCTGCCTGTATGGCGCAGGCTTGGGCGAGAGCATGGTATCTTTGATGTATCAGTGAAGATAATATCCTACAGTCACTAAGAAATATGGATGATTAATCAAAATCAGAATTAAAAGGGAAATGAGAAATGATTTGGAGAAAATTAATCCTCAGTAATTTGCCACACAGCACATTTCCATATTTATACAATGACATAGAAAACAAGTAAGAACCATTGAATGCGACAACTTGTTTTCCACTGTCTACAGATAAACCTCTGTCCTGATCAAACAAGCTAATAGATCAGGACACATTTTCTTTGTCATCATCATCATCAACTTTATTTCGATCACAAAAGATCATAAAAGTACACAGCACATTATTGGTAAAATACAGAATATAAATAAATAATCTTGGATAACATAATTACCATAAGAATATATTTAAGATCCCAAAAATTTTAAATTAAGGGCATCATATAGTGCATTTAGTGCGCTTAATCCACAGTGCATGCCAGTATCTGGACAGGCCGAAGACCACTACTCTGCGTATATCGGTCATCAAAATTCTTAACATCTCAAGGTAGTGGCCCGGGCCGACTAGTTTCCACAGTCGAATTATCCATCTTTTCCTTAAATATTTACATTGCGGACATAAAAATAGCAAATGCACTATTGATTCTGGACTAGCATTACAAGCAGGACAGAGATCATCATTAAAAGCATCGTTACTCCACTTTATACAAAACAGTTTTTTGGGAGGGTTTTGTAATGAAACTGGAAAAATTATTTGCATGCCAAAGGAGGGAAAATTTAATCTATTGTGTCCTCAAAACAGAAAACAGATTTAAAATTTAGAAATTCAAAGTCAAACGACCCTCGTCAGTAGCAGACTCGACAGTAGCAGACTCGACTATGGAAACGCCCTCTACGCGGGAGCCCCAGCCAAGCTCATCAAACGACTGCAACGCATTCAAAACGCCTCGGCACGCCTGATCCTCGACGTACCACGCCACAGCCACATCACCCCCCACCTGAGAAACCTGCATTGGCTCCCCGTCGACAGGAGAATCTCCTTTAAACTCCTCATCCACGCACACAAGGCACTCCACAAGACCGGCCCAGCCTACCTCAACAGACGGCTCTTCTTCTACGCCCCCAACCGCCAGCTCTGCTCCGCCGACCTCTCCCTCGCCACCGTCCCCCGCATCCGAAGAACCACCACAGGCGGCAGATCCTTCTCCCACCTCGGCGCCAAGACCTGGAACACCCTTCCACTAAGCCTACGACAGACCCAAGACCTGCTGACCTTCAGGAGGCTACTCAAGACCTGGCTGTTCGACCAGTAGCGGCACCTCCCCCCCTTTTTCTTCCCTTTTTCTTCCCCAGCACCTTGAGACCCTTGCGGGTAAGTAGTGCGCTCTACAAATTCCGTGATTGATTGATTTTAGCCAGGGCTTGTTTTGATATAACTTCCCAAAACCTTTCCTTTAACCTCAATATTGGGATGGCAGCCAGACTTTACGGGTTTGACCAAAACCCCTCCATCCCAAGCCTGATGATGATGATGATGATGAGAAATTTGTAGAGCGCGACAAATACCCTGGGGTGTCTGGGCGCTGACTTTGATACAATAAGTACAGAGGAAGCAAAACAATTAAACCGAGAACAACCAGGTTTTGAGGCCCTTCCTAAATTTAAAGAGACTATTCTCTTTTTTCAATGTGATAGGCAAGGAGTTCCAAAGGCTGGCCGTTGTGGCTGTGAAGCTCTTACCGCCTCCCCAGTAACTCTCTTAAAGATCTAAACCAGGGGATCGAGGTTAACAATGTGTAGTAAAGAGGACACGCTGATATGATGTAAGGGCCACGTGAAACGCTGTATAGAAAAAAAAACTCATACCCATACCCATGCCCATCCCTCATGTAAGGGAGTAAGAATGGGAACCTAAACTGTGGCATACTAAAAACATTACGACAAATAAACTTTAGGTCATGCAAACACCAATTCTATGACTGTTGTAAATACTTTAAACTGTATGCCATCGCCGGTGAGCGAGCTCTCACCCGAGTTGCACCACCATTCCCTCGGCTCACAACAAAACTAACCACAAATATGCTGTAACCAAAAAACATTAAGATTGAAAATCAATGCTGACAATAACCACTCTGAAAGTAAATATAAAGAATAAAATCCTCCAGTGACCGATGTCTCACAAAATTAGAAAAGGCAGATTCAATACTTCGTGCATTGACAGCAATCCATTAAAAAGTCACTGCTAAGACAAAACCTTCAGCAAAGGCAAGACGGCAATAGAATACTCCGGGGCAGTGTCATGTGCATCCTGAGGTCACTGCCAATACCAGCTGTGTGTCTCCAGTCACCCCAACCGTGCAAAACTTTCTGTCAATAAACATGTCATAAAGAAAAGTACCTTGAAAATCTTGTGTACCACACAACAAACTGTGGACAACCAGAAGAGAAGGAGTGGAGCCGATCCTCTCACCACAACATCTGCAAATGCTCAACTGTCAGTAGTGGAAGAACAACGTGGTTGGCAAAGCAAAGACAAATCACTATAGGATAAATGTACCACCGCCAACCCTAAGATGGCGGCACGTTGTCAGTGTCTCCCGGTGAAAGCATGCTGCCGAACGTTGACAGCAGCAGGCTGTGGCGCATAGAGGAATGTCATCATAGAAGATCCGTGGCAGGCCTCAGGTCGTAGGTAAGTGCCCGCGCTGATAAGACTTGTGCCTTACTTTTCAAAAAGTCAAGTAGCGGTTGAACTGGCAATGTAGCTCAATAGACTCAAACCATAAAAGTCGAAAAATGTCTCACCAGTAATGTCCCAAAAATTGCGCCGAGACCAGGGCAAATCCACAAACATAGCCAGAACAAACTATGTGTCAAAACATGCTAAATTAATGCCGTCATAGTCAAAGTGGTCTCAGTAAAGTTCAAAAATCAAGGACACTTAATGTCTCACCTCTCTTTGTCACCAAGGGTTTGAAATACTTTGCTGCTGTGTGGCCTCAAACACATCCTCACACTTGTTACTGTTCTGTCAGCCACTGCTACTGTAAAGACACCCAATAGCTTGTGAATCCGATAGAAAACTCCATGTAAGTTTGTTTGCACACATCCATGCTTGACTCTGTGCAAGTCCCAGTGTGAAGGAAACACTGCTCCAACGCAGGCAGAAATAAGGCACACACACATGTTAAGATTGTAAGACTTGTTTGATAAAAAATGTAATTGCGAGTCACACACTGTGCAGTATTCATGAAATAAAAGTAGTGGCTCACTGTATTTGAAGTCTCTGAACTTGATGTAGTTGCCACTTGAGACGGAGTACAGCACGCTTGAGTAGGGGCTGTCCGTTGTAATGGACACTGGTGGGGCTGCTCAGCGTGCTGTCGTTGTACCTGTTTCATATGTCCCCTTTGTAGCACAATGTCTTTAAAGAGAAACTCTTGTGTGGCCTCTTGTGACTCCTTTTTGTAGCGTCTTGTTCCTGTTGCGTGCGCCTGTCATCTCTTGCATGTAGTAGCTTCTTCCCAACGTGGTGTAGAAGGCATCTTTAAGTTTGTTCAGGCTACTTGCACCAACTGTAATGCGTGGGAAGGTCTCCAACTCCTCGCCAAACTTTATGTAGTAAACAGGACACGCTGGTATGATGTAATCCAAGTAGGTTTATTCAGGTAAATAAACAGGTAGAATAAATCCTCAGTAAGTCCTCATCAACAGATGTAGAAATGCTGTAGGGCAGCCCCACCAGGAGCAGCCTGCTAGCTGCTCAGCCCCATCCACCAATTGTCCTCACTCATCCAGTCACACAGGCATTCCACTCATAGCCCACACACCAACATTCCACTCAGAACACTCACACAGGCTGAGCAGTTAGGGACAGAATAACATAGGAGATAACATAGTAGAAAAGCCATAACATCAGAATACTACACAATGGTAACTTTAGAAGCCCGAATAGTGGCTCCCGGTAGGACATGAGCTCGTCCACAGACCACAACCTGTGCTAGAACATAAGAAGTTTATAATTTAATTTATGTGCAATCTGTCTGTGTGCAAGATCCAGGTATAGGGGCACCAACGGGGTACTAGCAGGTAGATCTAACAAAGATCTAAGAAAACGATTCTCAATTGTGGACGAGCAGTTGGTAATACCAGTGCCCCACAGTTTGGCTCCATAAAGAGCCCCTCCTAGTACCTTAGTGTTATGAATATCCAGAGCTGGCGCAAGCTGTCTAGACAGTGTTTTCCTGTGTATTTTGGTAATATTGGCAGTATGATTTATTCGTTGCATTTTGACTTTCTCCATATGTGCTCCCCAGTTAATCGTTGGTGTCGAGCGGATGCCTAAATAATCAAAGGCATCAACTCGCTCCAATTTACTATCGTCTACTAACACAGGTCTTTTTGTCGGATTGGCCGCTCCTTTTTTAAAAATCATATATTTAGTTTTGGACTCATTTAGCACCAACCCTCACTCATTACAAAACTTAATAAAATCATTTAAAAGTTGCTGTAATCCCTGTGGTGATTTTGAGATTAAAAGATTGTCGTCGGCAAAAAGAAGAGCGGGAACTCCGTTTGCACTAATTTTTGGGGCATCACTCCCATCTCTGTAAAAAAAAGTCGACAACACCATTAATAAAAAGAGTAAAACGTGTGGGGGCTAGAACACATCCCTGCCTTACTCCACGCTGAACTTGGAAGGGGTCTGTAACTTTACTGTTCTCCCCCACCCTCACCTGTGCTGAGTTAGATGAGTGTAATCTGATTAAAACATCTAAAAGGTTCCTCGGTATACCCTGTTCCTTTCAAATTTTCCAAAGGCTTGCATGTGGGACCAAGTCGAAAGCAGACCGTAAATCAACAAAGGCCACGTAAAGCTTTCCTCCTTTGACTACCGCTTCCTTCCAGTAAATACAAAGAAGGTGGAAAGCTTGGTCCAGTGTACTTATTTTTGCTCGAAAGTCCGCTTGAAAGTCACTCACAATACAGTACTCAAGCTTCACTCTGTCCCCCACATTTTCTTTGCTTAGTGAACACTACATACACATGCACTCTATGTACACATTTAGGGTTAGTTGGAGGAGGTGGGGCAAAGCCCATCGGAAGCTCTCGATCCTCCTAGCCAGTAGTTCTCCTGCTTCAATTAGTTCAGGGGTACCACCAAGTTGCGGATGTCTCAGACTCAGCTGGCCCTTGAGCCTAAAACCCTTGTTGCAGCAGGTTATCCTCATCATTGTCGCAGGGGCCCAGAGTCTGATACCCATGACCAGGAAGACATCTGACATTACTAGAGCCAGGTTAGCACTAGGTAGCAGGTTACTAAGTTCAGCAACTTGACTCTGGACCACATCTTTTTCAAGCAATGAAAAGAAAACAAGTTCAGAGACATATGTCAACTGACCCCAAGGAAACAAATCCGAGCAACCCCTTGGTTTTGACAGGGGCATTTATTGAAGACTTTCACATTATACACACATTAGAAAGTGACCGGTCGACTTCGAAAGGCTACACAGAGGAGATCAGCCGGACATGAGAGCAGTTCACCAGTGATTTCATGCTTCGTCTCCTTTACTAAGTGTATTTTCCATAGAATTGAGCATTCATTAAAGGTTACATCAATAAATGTACCTGTGATTTTTACACAGAAGATATTTGGATACAACAATTAAGAGTGGATTATTTACAGCAGAAGGCCAATGTAGAGAAGATATTCTAATGCTGAAACAGATGAAGAAAAATGAGATATCAAAAGTTACCTGTATAAGAATGATAGCCACGTATACCATGGAAGCCAAGTTGATCACTAAGATTAGGAAACATAATTGGAAAATTCTCAAAAGATATCTAACAATGGCAAATATAGTAGGGGATGCACCAGCTATAACATATAGAAGGCCCAAATGCCTTAAAGACAAGAAAAGCGGATGGGGGAATAACAAAAATGTTTTTCACAAATGCAAGAATTGTAAAGTGTGTGAATTAAGCCCAGAAACAAAGCATTTTACTATTAGAAATTGTGAATGTAAAACAGTTGAAAAAATCATCACAATAACAAGCAAATATGCACTATATGGTTTAAAATGTCTGTGCAATCTATCTATGCAGGAAGTCAGTTGAAGAAACACATTTTGGAACACACCAGTGCGGTAACAAAGAAAGATAGAAATTATCCGGTTACCTGACATTTCGAAATTCCACATGTTGGACTTTGTTCTCTCGGCAGTGTCATCCTCAAAATTTTTGCCTTCACCCTCCTGTGTTCTGTACCCATTTGTTGGCTTCTAGGACTTTCACACTTTACCATTGCTAAAGAGTATGATAATGCTTGTGCTCTCTCCATTAAACATGGTAAAAATGGCTTACACCGTATTGACACATTAAATTTACTTGTAAGTCCATAGTAAAGTATTACTATGTGTACCTTGGGCTAGTAAATCACATGCTAATAGTGGCAAGCGGCACTCATTGTGTCACCTACGTAAGTAGAATTTTAAAATGTGTATCAGGCCTGCCACTGCAGTCTGTGTGTGCAGTTTCAAACTGTCATTTTGACCTAAAAAATTAATCCTTTTGCCAGGCCCAAACTTTCCTTTTTGATATAAATTAGTCACCCCTAGGGTAGAACCTAAACAGCCCTAGGGCAGGGTGCGGTGTATTTGAAAATGTACACATGTATCTTTGACTTTTAAATGTCCTGAGAGTGAAAACTCTTAAATTAGTTTTTTCGTACAGCAAAACTCTTAAATTAGTTTTTTCCATCAGCCAAGGCCTGCCTCTCCCACAGGATAACAATGGGTTATCTTATAACCTTTAATTAGTGATAACTTTTGATTGGGAGCAGGTAGGAAAGTCAAGTTCCGTCTCTAAAGAATTGTAACTTAAAACCCTCTTTTATGGTACAATTGGATTTTAAGTCACAATTCTGAAAATTTATTGCTCCCAGACAGTGAGACAAAGGGGGAATAGGTGTTGGCATGAAGGGTCATCTCTGATAGGGGTGGAGCTTTCACCTACCACACTTGCACATCACAAAGGTTCTGTCTTAGCACAATCACAAAGCACACTCACAAAGGGTTTCACACTAGTCTTTTCTGTACAGACAAGCTTCAACCAGGACAGGAAGTCAGGAAATGTCAGACACCTCTGTAGGGGAAGAAGTCTAAAAGCTTTTCCTAGCTCAAAGCTGTCACCAAGGATACATAGGGGAGACTCAGACACTGGTCTTCAGTGCACTGCTGGACTTTTGGAAGACTCAGAAGAAGCATTGCTATGCTGCTATGCTGCAAGAAGGACTGCTACTCTGCTGCCCTGCTACTCTGATGCCTGTGTGAGAGGAAGTGGGCCTGCATCTTGAATCCAGGACCACCAGAGTGACTCCAAGGGCTAGTTGGCTAGTCTCTTGATTAGAGCCTCAGTGACAGAAAAGGCTCCAACCACCTTCGACCCTGCACTTAGACTCCGCCTGACCCCCAATTGGTGCCACCCTGATTGCGAACCCTTGGGAATAGGCCTAAAGGTGCTCTGCCAGCTCAGCTGTGGTCCTAGCCAAACCAACACAGTGCAAAGCATCGCCTCACAGCTGTCCATCAGAACCGCCACTGTGTGACACATCCTCAATGGAGGACCTCGCATCGTAGCCCCTCATCTCCTCAGAACCGCAGCTGATCGATGCAGCCTCGACACAGGACCTCACATCACAGCCCCGCAGCTCTTCGGAACCGCCGCTGTGTGACACATTCTCAAAACACTACCTCCCAACGCTCCGCAATCAGGATTTAAGGTACTTTGTTGAGCAGGCTCAAATTGGTCCCTGTATCTGGCCCATGTTCCATTGTGGTCAGCCTGAACTTGTATCTTTGTCCCTGTCTTGCACGACCAAATAACCACAGATGGCACTTTGTACCTTTAAACACTACTTTTTCATAAATCTTTAAAACTGAATATCTCCAGTTCAACTAATTGGATTTTTTCAGTTTTAGTGCAAAAAAATGTATTAAATTTGTATTTTTTCAAAATTGGTGTGGGGCTTTTCTTGTGTTGTGTTTTCAAGGTATTACTGTTTTTGAGCTGCATAAATAGATCACACATTGCCTCTAAGTTAAGCTTGGCTGCTTTTGTGGCAAGCTACCAAAGTGTTAAGCACAGGTTCATTTGGGATTTGCTTGTGTTTCACCCTGAAAGAAATTGTGGTTGCTTCTTGAAGTGGGTTTCACCCCTCTCAACCAGTAACTCAATTTCCTAAAACACATCCAATTGATTGGAAAGACTCTAGGATGTAGATGTTATTGAAAGGAATGAGCATGGAGGCAACAGAGAGAAAAAAATGGAGGCATCTGGAATCATGCTAAATAATCGTCTAGGATCAATGACGCTGCTTTGTTTGAACAAAGATATGGAATTCTTTGTTTATTTTGAATGAAATCATTCGAGTGCTTTGGAAGAAATAGAACGACTTGCCCAAAAGTGTTTTTAAGGTGACAAAGTGTCATGGAATGACTGCTTAAAAAAATGTCCACTTGAGGGCCAAATTGAACAACATAAGATGTAGAATAATGTGACTCACACACCTAGTCAAAATGCAAATAATTAATCACACAGCCATTTACTTACCGATATAGTTATACACACACCAGTTCACTTACTCATACAAATACTACCACATTCTTACACTCTTATACAATCACTGATACAAGCACACAATCATCCATACAACCACTCTCACAATCACACACTCTCACTTATAGCCAGTTGTATACTCCAACACACATATATATTGCCTTTCACATATGTAGTTACTCACACATGTACCACTGAGATATACATTCACTCACTAACACACCCATACACACACTCACCCACCCATACAGTCCATCACAGATGCACTCTCGAAACCATGCACCCAGTGACTCACCCACTCACACATCTATGCACAGAGTCACACACACCCCACCCACACAAACAATCAGGCACCCATACAGATACTCAGACAACCAATCAATAACCCATATAGACACTCATGTAGCTATTCACAAACCCATGCAGCCGCTTACACACCAACAGACAGACGGATACAGACATTCACACAGTTTAGTCACTAACCCATGCAATCAGTAAGATACGTTTAATCACTCACTTATAGAGTCAGTGACGCACCTCCTAAATCATCCATTCAGACACTTATACACCCACTCATTCTTCAATACGCCTTTCCCTATATATATTAAACATATGTAAACTTTACAGAAACACACAGTCACTGGATGATGTCATCAGTGATGTCATCAGTGATGTCATTTGAGATGTCATCAGTGATGTCATCAGTGATGTCACTGACCATGTCATGAGTGATGTAATATGTGACGTCATCAGCAGTGCATTGCGGGGGCGCGAGTTATAGTTAGCTGAACTAACTATAACGGGGGAATTTCACGGGTTTTGTACGAGTGCAATGTCCAACTAACTATAACTGTCCCTAAAACCTATGGTTTTTTCAGTGAATTTCTAAGGTTTTTTAAATGCTAATTTCTAACTATAACGTGCCTGAAACCTATGGTTTTTTCAGTGAATTTCAAAGGTTTTTTAAATGCTAATTCCTAACTGAAACGTGCCTGAAACCTATGGTTTTTTCAGTGAATATATATATATATATACAAATGCATAACCAATAAAGGCATAAAGAAATAGCAACAGATCAAGCATTTCTCACTATTAAAACATAAGCATGATTAAGACATATTAAAAACATTCATGCCAAACAGTAAAAGCATCTTTTTGGTAGAAACAGGTGGACAACGGGGAGGCGGGTGGGACAGTGAGGAATCCACAGGCAGATACTGTATCCACCAGAAAAAGCGTTACCGAAGGTAAGTAACTTGCTCTTCTGATGGATACTTCTGCCTGTTGATTCCTCACCTTTTGAATAGAATCCTCAAGCCGTACCTCACCCGGAGGAGGGTGTCCACCTGACTAGACCAAAAAATCTTGAAAAACAGATCGAGCAAAATGGCCATCCCTCCTAACCTCCGAATCCAATAATAATCGAATAATTTTTAGTCGAAATTATATTGAAAATAATACTTTAAAAATACTTTTATTAATAAATTTAGACAAACACTTAAAGGAAAACTTTTATTTATAATTAATTTAAAGATATTTCATACTTTACAAATTACGCCGAAGTCGCGACCCCAGCGCGACTTTTCAAAATGGCTACCGGAATGCGCGCAGCCATCGTGTAGGGTGCGCGAAGGATGCGCAACTTCTGTAGAATATTTTTTTTAAAAAAAAGAATGAATATAGTTTTCCTAACTAAAAATTATTCACAATTTTTTAAAATATATATATATGTATTATCTACTGCCGGTCACCAGTAGATAGTTATAGTTAGGACCTATTATCCATAGGAAATTCGTAACATTCTTTTCCCAATAACTTTGGCGCCGATTGACGAATCCTCGCGAAATTTTCAAAACTTATGGCCCGCTCCGGTCCGCTCCTATCTTGAATGTGTCGGGGTGATTTGGCAAGCGGGGGCCGAGAAAAAAGGGGGTTCCCAAAACATGTTTTCTCCATGTTAATTCCCATAGGAAACTTAAGCCACGGCTACAGCCTGAACTGCTGAACGGAATTACACCAAATTTGGCAAAAAGGTGGTGCTTGGTTCAGAAAGCGCCCTTTTCTTTAAATGGTGTAAATCCGTTCTGTAATTCCAGAGAAATTCAAAAAATAAGAGTCAAAAAATCAATTTCCCATAGGAAAATTTATGCAAGGCTACAGCCGAAACTACTGAACGGATTTACCCCAAATTTGGCAAAAAGGTAGTGCTTAGTTCAGAAAGCAACATTTTTAAAAATGGTGTAAATCCGTTCAGTAGTTGCTGAGAAAATCAAAAATAAATATTTTGATATTTAGAGGCACGGAGGATCCACGGACCCTCCCGACCACAAGCTTTATTCTAATTGGCTGTCAACACTCCAAACCAGGAAGTGTTGGCAGCCATCTTGTGACTCGGTAGAACCGAGTCACAAGAAATCAGAATAAAAAACGTGAAAAAAAGAAAAGGGGGCAGGGTAGAAACACCCTGACCCCCTAGGCCTGCTCAGGGGGTCCCACAAGGTCCCCCAGGGCCCAAAAAAGCTTTTTTTTTAACGGCAAAATTTGCGTCGGATCCGCAAATCCCGCCATGAAGAAAAAAAAAACAAGCGCGGTCTCCCGCGCTTCGTTAATATTTAGCCCCTGGGTGGGCCAAGTCCCGGGGGCATGCGTAAATTTAATAGCGGGGGCCCAGGGAAGCCCCCACAGCACCGGGGACAGCCACCCCCCGGGGCTTTTCTAAAATATTTGTTGGGGGGCTCACGGCCCCCTCGCAGCCCCGGCGACCGCCACCCCCCGGGGCTTGTATTTTAAATGGGTGGGGGGCCTCCATGGCCCCCCAAGCCCTGGGGACCGCCACCCCCGGGGCTTTCTTTACATATTTGCGGGTGGCACATGGCCCCCCCACAGCCCTGGGGACCGCCACCCCCTGGGGCTTGTTTAAAAAAAAAAAAAAAACTACCTGTGTGGGGGGGGCTTGAGCCCCCCACATGCCCCAGGGACCGCCACCTCCCTGGGGCACTAACTATGCGGATTTGGGGGTCCGTTATGGACCCCCGAGCCCCGGGGACCACCACCTCCCCGGGGCTTTGCTAATGTTGGGATGGGGGCTGCGCGGCCCCCCTCCTGGAGCCTGTGATGGCCCTGGGGACCGCCTTCTCCCAGGGCCGGCTCCTGCAGTGTCCCGGGGTGCCCATCCCCGGGACACTACTGTTTGCTATGGCTCCCGCCCTGCCATAGCAAACTGTGGTTTGGGTTTTGGATGAGAGAGCAGGAAACCTGCTCTCTCTTCCAAAATCCAAACCACATTGCTTTTCCACATGGGAGCTGCATGTTAGCAGCTCCCCGTGTGGAAAAGCAATGCCGGCTTCCGCAGGAGGCGGGGAGCCGGCGGGACCATGGGGGAATTGGGCACCTCCCCACGGTCCCCAATGAGAGGCCAGGCCCCGGGGGATGGTGTCCCCGGGGCCATAAGTGGCCCGGGAGAGGGGCCACGCGGCCCCCCTCCCCCATTATAAAAAAAAAATTATAAAAAAAAAACACGGAAAGGCCGGCCCGGGGGGATGGGGTCCCCGGGCCCATAAATGGCCTGAGGAGGGGGGCAACGCAGCCCCCCTCCAATAATTTAATAAAAAAAAAAAACTGCCCATGCCCTGGGGGATTGGGTCCCCGGGGCCGAATATGGCCTCAAGAGGGGGGCCACGCTGCCCCCTTCCAATTTTTTTAAATAAAAAAAAAAATAAGGGTCAGGCCCTGGGGCATGGGGTCCCCAGGGCCAATAAAATAGGAAAGGAAGGGGGGCCACACAGCCCCCCTTCTTAAAATGTGTTTTTTTTTTTAAAAAGACCGGCATCGCGCCGGAGGCCCCACCCCCTCCCTGCAGCACTCTGCAAACACGCCCCCCTCGCGCGTTGTAAGATGAGGAACTAATTCCCCTTGAATACTTGGGGTCCCTGGGGGCCAACTAGCCCACCAGGAACCTCCAGTATGCGCCAGGGAGCTGCGTTGCAGAGAGATGTTCAGAGGCCACGCCCCTTTTTACACCTCTCTGCAAGGCAACTCTGTGGGGCTTACTGGAGGTACCTGGTGGGCTAGTTGGATCCCAGGGACCCTCAGGATTCAAGGGGAATTTATCCCCAACTCAAAACGCGCCACGGGGTGCGTTTGCACAGTAGTGAAGGGAGGGGGCAGGGCCTGAGGTGACATGTGTGCAAACACACCCTGTGGCGCGTTTTAATTTGGGGAATTCAATCCTGAGGGTCCCTGGGGGCCAACTAGCCCACCACTTACCTCCAGTAAGCGCCACTGCGCTGCGTTGCAGAGTGGTGGCCCAGGCCATGCCCCTTTTTACACCACTCTGCAACGCAGCTCTGTGGCACTTACTGGAGGTAAGTGGTGGGCTAGTTGGCCCCCGGGGACCCTCAGGACTCAAGGGGCCTTAATCCCCCAATTTACAATGCACCAGGGGGTGCATTTGCGCAGTGGTGCAGGGAGGGGGCGTGGCCTGATGTCACAAGTGTGGACCCAGGTACTCTCAGGATTCAAGGGGACTTAATCCCTCAACTTAAAACGTGCAACGGGGTACCTTTGCACAGTGGTGAAGGGAGGGGGCAGGGCCTGAGGAGACATGTGTGCCAGGTCGTCGCATTGTTTCGAGTTGAGTCCCTATGTTTTTTTCAGTGAATATATATATATTGGGTGGGTGTGTGTATGGGTGTGTTAGTAAGTGAACGTATATCTCAGTGGTATATGTGTGAGTAACTACATATGTGAAAGGCAGTATATATGTGTGTTGGAGGATATAAATGGCTATAAGTGAGAGTGTGTGATTGTGAGAGTGGCTATGGTTTTTTCAGTGAATTTCAAAGGTTTTTTAAATGCTAATTTCTAACTATAACGTGCCTGAAACCTAGGGTTTTTTCAGTGAATATATATATATATATATAAAATTAAAAAAACATAGGGTTGAGGTACATTAGACTTACAAATTTTCATTTAAAAAACCTTTGAAATTCACTGGAAAAACCATAGGTTTCAGGCATGTTATAGTTAGAAATTAGCATTTAAAAAAACATAGAAATTCACTGAAAAAACCATAGGTTTCAGGCACGTTATAGTTAGAAATTAGCATTTAAAAAACCATTGAAATTAACTGAAAAAACCATAGGTTTCAGGAACGTTATAGTTAGTTGGACATTTCACTCGTACAAAACCATAGAAATTCCGGCGTTATAGTTAGTTCAGCTAACTATAACTCGCGCCCCCGCAATGCACTGCTGATGACGTCACATATTACATCATTCATGACATGGTCAGTGACATCACTGATGACATCACTGATGACATCTCAAATGACATCACTGATGACATCACTGGTGACATCATCCAGTGACTGTGTGTTTCTGTAAAGTTTAATTTTGTTTTATATATATGCCAAGCTGTATTGAGGAATGAGTGGGTGTATAAGTGTATGTATGGAGGATTTAGTAGGTACGTGACTGACTGTATAAGTGAGTGATTAAATGTGTCTTACTGAATGCATGGGTTAGTGACTAAACTGTGTGAAAGTCTGTATCAGTCTGTCTGTTGTTGTGTAAGCTGCTGCATGGGTTAGTGAGTAGCTGCATGAGTGTCTATATGGGTTATTGATTGCTTGCCTGAGTATTTGTATGGCTGCCTGAGTGTGTGTGTGGGTGGGAGGTGTGTGACTCTGTGCATAGATGTGTGAGTGGTTGATTCAATGGGTGTATGGGTTCAAGAGTGCATGTGGAAACAGCTGTATGGGTGGGTGAGTGTGTGTATGGGTGTGTTGGTGAGCGAATGGATGTCTCGGTGGTACATGTGCAAGTAACTACATATGTAAAAGGCAGTATATGTGAGTGATGGTGTATATGAATAACTATATGTGAGAGTCAGTAATTGTGAGAGTGGCTGCATGGATGAGTGTGTATTTGTATCAGTGATTCTATAAGAGAGTAATTATTAACCCTGGGCGTAGTTCGCGAAGTAACGCTTCGCGAAGCTACGCAAAGTGCAGTTCGCACTACGCGAGCTACGCGTAGCACTACGCGAACTGCGTAGTGCGTGTTCGCAATGATTGCACAGTGCCGGATGCTTGTCCGCACTGTGCAATCATTGAAAACGGCATCTTGCACAGTGCGAGCTGTCTTTTACTGCCGGCTTGAGTAGATTTTTACTCGAGCGGCAGCTTTCTCAACGCGGACTGGTAGTTTCTCATCGCGAGCGGTCGCGAGCATACGCGACCACTCGCAATGAGAAACCTGACCTCCCCGCGTTGAGAATCTCGCCGGGAGGTTTATTTTCCACGCTCGCGATCGGCAACTTGATGTTGCTGATCGCGAACGAGGAAAAAGTCTCTCCGGGATGTCATTTTGCTTGCTCGCGGTCGCCAACTTGACGTTGAGGACCGCGAGCAAGCAAAAAATGACCGCTGCACTACACTACGCGTGTTTGCACTGTGCTACGTGCAATTCGCGTAGTGTGAAGTAGCGCAAACTTCGCAAACTACGCGAGCATAGCGTAGTTTTCCGCCCAGGCCTAGTAATTATGTGTTAGTATCTGTATGAATAAGTGAGGTTGTGTCTGTATAACTGTATAGGTGAGTAAATGGAAGTATGATTGATTCTTTGCATGACTGACTAAGTGTGTGAGTAACTCTGGATATGTGGCAGTGTGTGAGTGTCTGTATAGGTGTATGAGTGCATATGATAGTGTTGTATTGATGAGTGACTGTATGGGTGAATGAGTGGATGTGTGTGTAGACCTAGGAATCAGTCAGTGCGTATTTAATAACTGGTATTGATGTGTCTATTTTTTCAAAAATGGTTGTCTGTATTTTAGAGTGGGTGTATCAAAGGTTATATTCAGGTGTGAGGAGGTGCATCAGATTTTCACGTGGATGATGTCATCAACCAGCTGATATTAGCAAACAGCATTCATACACCAGATACTCACTTGGGCCCATACATTCATACTACGCTAATACTTACGCTGGGTTTTATCAGTTGTTACTCTCTATCAAAAAATCCCTGCTACCAATTACCTTCTGATTGAAGAGTAATGCCTTACCAATGAATCCTTTGCTAATTGGGAAGTTTAAGTGAAATGTCCAACTAACTATAACGTTCCTGAAACCTATGGTTTTTTCAGTTAATATATATATATATATATATATTCCAGTATAGCAGCTTATATTGTTCTTAAACAATATATGTGAAAAATGGCTCAATACATCAATTGTTCAATTCTTCTATAATTTAGCATTAGTGCTACTTCCCTCAGAAGATGCTTTACAGAGTTATCGGGTTAGTGCTAACTACACTGTTTCAATCTTGTTTTCGCATGATGTTGCCCCTTTTAAATGCATTAGCTGTTAATAAGTAATTCCTTTAAAGACATGTAAACAAATCCACCGTAGTGTTGAGTCCCCTTGGAAATTTGGAATCGAGTTCCAAAATATATTGAGTCTCCAATTTCCTCAACACACCCTTCCTGTTGCCACCACTTCTATTTAATGGCACTGCATCAACCAAATAATATTTAAGATGTTCCAAATTGTTGTTGTGCCTCTCTTTGAAGTGACGGGCAACAGGGTAGGCCCGGTCTTGATTGGTGATCGCCTGGATGTGTTGGAGTATCCGTTTGTGTGCCTGTAGCTTGGTGCTACCAACATAATGTAGTCCACACATATATCACATGGTCTGTTTTATCTGTCAATAGCTTATTAATCTTACAGTCTTTGTCACTAAAAGGTGTTGTGTACGCCATTTTATTTTCCCCAAATCGACAAGCCCTGCAGGTTTTACATTTAAAGAAGCCTTTTCTTTGTGATAGCCAGGTGTTGCCATCCACTATCTCAGGGCTATGTTTGACATGGAGTTGCTCATTGAGGGTGCTCTTCTATATGTAATAGAGAGGTTTTTCGGAAGGAGATGGCCAATAACAGGATTATGGCCAATTGCGTCTGATGATACTTCTCAGTGCTTTATCCTGTTTGGTAAATTCAAGTATCAATCTAACTTGAGCGCCATTTTGTTTGGTGGTTTTGGACATTGATTGGCCATCCTTATTTTTCACTGTTTTGGTGTTAGATAACATATTTGATCTATTTAAACACTTTGTTTTGGTGGTGGCCGATTCTACAGTTTCTCTTGAGGACCCTTGTGCTATAAATCTGAGTTTACTTGCCTGTTGGGCCACCTCTAAGTTCAGGCTATTGCTACAAATTGTTTTCAGCCTAACCATTTCTCCATAGGGTATACTCTCTATTAGATGCCTGGGATGAAAGCTTGCAACTTGTAGCACAGAATTGCCTGCTGTTTCTTTACGGTGTACTTTGGTTTCAATGTTGTTGTTTTCAATATAAATCTGAACATCTAAAGCGTTAACTGTTTTTTCACTTGCACTTGCCTTGGTCCCTTTCCACACCACAAATAAATCATCTATAAAACGCAGCCAGATCATTACATTATCATTCATTGTTGTCCCATGCGTTCCCCTGAGAACCAGCTCCTCCCACCAGCCAATGTGTAAGCAGGCATATCTGGGAGAGAAGCTGGCTCCCATAGCAACACCCCGCATTTGTTGATAAATAAGGTTTTGAAACATAATAAAATTATTATTGAGACAGAATGTCACCATATTGATTAGCATTTTGCTGTGCTGTAACAACCAAATTGTTCTGTCTTCAAGGAAAAATTCAAGTGCCCTTATCCCATCCTTATGATTAATGCCTGTTTATAGTGATGTAACGTCTAATGCCATAAGGAGGTAGTCTTCTTGCCAGGAAAAATCCTTCAGTCTCCGGAGAAAATCACTTGTATCTTTAATATACAATGGTAATTTTTGCACATGATCTTGTAGAAAAAAAATCGATGTATTCTGAAGCAGACTTTTTCGTGCAGATATTATCATTCTTCCAGGGGGGCTTAATTAGATTTTTGTGGATTTTACGTATGTACATATATTTTTTTTTACTGGTGGTTGTCAGTAGGTAGTTATAGCTAGGACCAAAGTTTCCATAGGAAAAGCGTTTTTTGTTTTGCCAATAACTTTGACGTGAAAAAGCAAATAGTTTGTGGTTAACCTGGGATTTTGCAGGTTGGGAGGTGTGTGTTTTTACTGCGATATTAAAAGAAATAAATGATAAATAACTGTGATATCAGTCAACAAGTCCGCTGATATATTTAGAGAAAGAGAAGCAGCAGCAGAATAACCCTGGGCGTAAAACTCCGCTCCGCTGGCGGAGTTTGCAGATTTTTGGCAACTCCGCGTTCCGCGTAGAACGCCGAGTTGCCGGAAAACTCCGTACTCTGCAATTCATTTTCCCCGACGAGATTTCCCATCCGTGAGCTCCACGAGATTTGGTAGCCGGCCGCACGGTCCCGTGAAAGTGTGCGATCGCGAACACGTCATTCGAGGGCACCATCGGACTTCCTGCAGAGGTTTTCTAAAGAACGTGATCCCGAAAACACGGAATCTGCAATCTGGCAAAGGTTCTCTCCCGAGCAGCATCAACACCTTCTCAAAATGACAATTTGGATTAAAAAAAATCCTCAGATTGACATTTGGCTCTACTATTGTGTGCAAGGAGTGCTTTTTCTTTTTTTACTCTTTTTTTTTAAGAGGAAGGAAGTGCCCCAGAGTCTCCAACTTCCTGTTCCAGTACAGCAGGCTCCTCCCAGTGCTTTGTCCATCTCCTGTTCACTTTTCATTTGGATTTGGAGCTGGAAGGATCATTCTTTGTGTCTGCTGCATCATATATCATTGGATTTGAGGACTTTTGAATTTGAGATTTCACAAGTTAGTTAAAAAAGTGGTGTTGTTTGTTTGATTGGGGCATTGTACCTAAATTTTGTACTTTTCATCATTTTTAAATTTATTGTGGTGGGTGACCTGTAGTTTCAGTAGGGGCCTAGTTGTTTCTTTGTAAGTAATTGTTCTTCTTTTATAAAGGAAACATGTTGCACAGATCACTACATTTTCTCCAACTTTTGAAATCAAACTGCAATATTTATTTAATTTACTAGCCCAATAGTCTGCTAATAGACCTTTCAGCCAGTAGGCCTAGAGCTACTCATAGGTGCATGAAACAACTGTTTCTGTGGTGTCAGTTGAATTTAAACATCATCTAGGGCAGTGGTTCCCAAACTTTTGACTCCTGAGGACCCCCAGTCAGACACTACTAGAAGCCGGGGACCCCCAAGCAATTTGTACTATTTAAATTTCAAACATTAAAACAGTAATTCGTGAAAAATACACAAAAAAGTGCACACCAAACAAGTACTCTAATAGCTAAAGATTTTAATATTTTATATTGAAAAATTTGCAAAAATCTAAAGATTTTATGGGAAGGTTGGTGCTGCACCTCGGCGACTAACTTTTCCATGTTTGCTTTTATTTCACGGTACGAGGCTCCTGCCAGGGCCGTACTGGAAATCCAAAGCAGCCCTGGCAAATGTTGTCAGACCAGTCCCTGTACGGTGCGCACCAAGTGCAGCGAGTGAGCCTGACCACTACAAAGGGAGCTTTGGAGGGCTCTCCCCCCAAAAACAATTAGGGGATAATGGTGCATTCCACATACATTTCTCATTATATATTGAATTGTATTAGCTTTTAAAGCATAGTAAATGATGACCTTACTGTGTACCAGGATACAACGATCTTTATTGGGGCTCTTTAATTATTCCCTCACTATCACCCTCCAATGGTCTCTCAATAGCCCCTCTGTCACATGTATTGCATTTGTTTTATAGCACCTCTCACACTAGTGTAGGGCAGAGACAATGAATCATACATGTGTAAATCAGTGTATAGAAAATGTTACATAAGCAAAGGGGACTTCAAGGTGTAGGATTCACATGTCATCTATACTGGTAGGCATTTTTTAAGAGTGCTTGGTCTGGAGAAGCACAAACTCTGATTCAGAACATAACACAGTGGTTAGCATTGACGTTAATAATACAAATATATTTCTACCCAAATAAACCTTTATTAGCAGCTTCAGGATAATGAAAGACTGAGGGAAAACATAACTTACCAACTTGTACCATGCGGTTTGAATGCAGCTCTTTGATGGCAGTTCATAGCTCACTGTGCCAGTTAACGATTGTAACTTATGAACTGCACAGTAACAACAGAAGCTCTGTGACAAAAGCAATAACCCTCTGAGCTATACACATAAAATATTGTTTTTAAATGCATGGTACACTTTCTTTGCAACAGGCACATTAAACCTCTTCACTTCCTTAAAGGAGTCAAAGCTGCCACTAGACAAAACTCCCATCTCTCTCCAGCAGGGACATTAATCACCGGAGTTATCTTGACACTTTTATTGCTGCTTTGAAAACTGCTGATTATACACAGAATTTTGAAGTACTTTTAAAACTGCTGCCTATTTGTTTTTTTTAATTTGAATTTATATATGGCGCACAGCTACCCGGAGGTTTACCGGCGCCTATGGACCCGACGTAACAAGAGAGGAGCACGCGAGACAGAATATATTGATTAAAGAGCCAGGTTTTCAGTTGTTTGCGAAATTTAAGATGGTGTTTTTCCGCGCGGAGGTGCATTGGAAGGGAGTTTCAAAGGGAGGGAGCCAGATAGGTAAAGGATCGTCCTCCCATTCTGGCTCGTTTGATCCTGGGTACTTGAAATTTTAATTGAGTCGAAGAGCGAAGTAGACGTGAGGGGCGGTAGTGTTGCACTAGGGCATTTAAATAGTGGGGGGCTAATCCTTCATTTATTTTGTGCATATAGCAGAGGGCTTTAAACTTGGCTCGATTGTCAATATGCAGCCAGTGCAGTTTGCGAAGCGCTCCTGATGCGGAGGCTGTTCTGGGAAGTTGGCATAGTAGTCGTGCTGCGGAATTTTGTATCACCTGAAGTTTACGAAGGTTTTCTTTGCTGGCACCCAGGTAGAGCACGTTGCCATAGTCCAGCCTGGACATTATCAAGGCCTGAATGACGGTTCTCTGTGTAGTGGTGGGAAGCATCCAGAGAATTTTTCTAAGCCATTTTAAGATGACAAAGCAGGTGGAGGCTACCTTAACTATTTGCTGCCGCATGGATAATTGGTCGTCAACGATGACGCCCAGATTGCGGGCTGATTGAGATGGGAGAGGGAGGTCGCCCATTTGCGATGGCCAATGCTGGGGGCCCCAAAGCTTTTTATTGTTCCCAAAAATGATGAGTTCCGTTTTCCCCCCGTTGAGTTTTAATTTATTGAAGTGCATCCAGTCAGCAATCTTTTTTAGCCCCATCTGAAGAGAGGATGCTTTGGTGGTCTCCTTCGAAGAAAGCGTGAAGATAAGTTGGGTATCGTCCGCGTACGAATATATTGTTAGCCCAGCTTGCTCTGCTAGCGTAGCTAGTGGACTGACGTAGATGTTGAAGAGCAGTGGGCTTAGAATGGAGCCCTGGGGGACTCCATACGAGGAGATCAATGTTTTGGACTGAGCTGCGGAAGAGAAGACCTGAAAGGTCCTATTGGACAGGAAGCTGGACAACCATTCAAGTGCTGTGCCGCAGATGCCTTTAGAATGAAGGGTTTTTAAAAGTGTAGTATGGGAGACAGTGTCGAAAGCGGCACTCAAATCAAGAAGAATGAGTGCCACAGTATCTCCTTTATCGACCTGTTGGCGGATATTCTCAGTGACTCCCAGGAGAGTCGACTCTGTGGAGAATCCTCCTCTAAATCCTGACTGCGACAGGTGAAGAATGTTTTGAGATTCAACATATTTTGTCAACTGGGAATTAGTGTGTTTTTCAAGGATCTTGGAGAACACAGGAAGTAAGGAAATGGGACGAAAATTGGAAAGGATCTTGGGGTCTGAATCGGATTTTTTTAGTAGTGGAAGCACCATCGCATGTTTCCAGGCCGCAGGAACTTTAGCTTGAAGTAGTGATGCATTAAGGAGCTCCATAATGATATTAAGGATAGAGGAGTCTAGTTTCAGAAGGATGGAGGGAGGGAGAGGATCATTGGGAGAACCAGATTTGATACTCGAAAGAATGTAATAAAAGGTGGGCATATCAAGGGGAGACCATTTATCTAGCGGAGTGTTAATGTTCCCTTGTTCAACTTTTAGGGAGGGGCACGGTGTCAGTGGGTCATGGATATGCGGGTTAGCTGGTGGTTGTTTGTCAAAGTCCAAGTAGATTTCCTCAATTTTGGCAACAAAGAACTCCGCCAGGTCGTCGCATTGTTTCGAGTCGAGAACCGATGGCTCAGGTCGGCAATTTGCACCTGATAATTCTTTCACTACTTTAAACAGGACTTTGGGGCAGTTTTGTGAGAGTAGGATGGTATGATTGGCGTGTTCGGCACGAGCCGCCTTGCATAAAGAGTGATCATTATTTAAAGCTAATTTGTACTGAATTTTCTTGTCTGGTTCATAGTTTTTTCGCCAATGTCTCTCGAGTTGTTTGCATTTGGTTTTCTCTATTTTCAGAGTCTCTGAGAACCAGGGGGCAGGAGAGCGATGTTGGCCTATTTTTATTTTAGACTCTGGGAGGCATACATCAACAGAGGCCGTTAACCATTTCTGGATGATCGCATTTTCCTCTACTCTGGAGATTGACGAAAGCGGCAGGGTGTGATGCATAAGAAGGTTCAGAGCATCTATATCTAATTTTTTCCAGTTTCTCCCATTTTTTGTCACAGGGGGAGGAAGTAAATTCAAAGGGTCCTGTTTGATTGTGAATTCAACCAGAAAGTGATCGGACCAGGGAATCGGGAGTGCGGGCTTACAAGAGATGGAGGAAAAATTCGAAAAAATGGGGTCCAGTAAGTGTCCTGCCTTGTCGGTAGGACCAGAGTTGACCAGAGTGACATTCAGGGCGGCTAGATCAGTAATAAGCATGGAGCACGTGTTGCAAGAGATATCATCAAAGTGCAGATTTAGATCGCCAAGGATCAGGAAGTTGGGGGCTTCTAGCAGTAGCGGGGCGATAAAATCCGGAAAAGTGGTTGCCCAGGAGCCAGCAGGCCCCGGAGGGCGATAGATTAAGGTTCCGGACAGGGTGTAGTTCGGGGATAGAAGGAGTTTAAACTGACCAATTTCACAGTCCTTAAGAACTAGGTCATCCCATTTGCACGTGTAGGATGATTTAAAAATTACTGCTATCCCGCCACCACTCCTAACTGTGCGATTCTTTCCAAGATAAGTATAATTGGGGGGGAGCGCATAGGCCATATCTGGTCCAGAACTTTCGGTTAGCCAGGTTTCGGTTAGAAAGATGGCATCGGGTTGTGACTCAGTGAGAAGATCATAAATACTACCCTTGTGTTTTGGGAGCGACCTACAATTAAGACTAAAAAAAGTGAATTCAGAGTGAGAGTCTTTAGTCTTTTTGCTCAGAATTGAAGTTTTATTCGAGTTGCAGCCGGTGGGTTTCAAAATGGGTTGAGATGTAAGAGAAAGACCACATTCGAGACAGTTGGAAGGGTCATAGTCAGGAGTAAGAAGTGGGCAGTGCAGAGCTGGCTTGGGTCTGAGGGTCAGGAGTGTTGAGCAGGAATAAGTGCTCCGGGCGCTATGAATTTGGGCATAGTGAAAGGCATCAATTATGTAGAGAGGGCGATCAGCTGCTCCTGCAGCTGATGGGTGCCTGGCCGGAAGTAGGAGTGCTTCCTGTAGCACACGTGACCCCTCCACGCAATCCGAAGAATCGGTGGTGGACCGGGGGTCTGGTGCAAGTTACAGCGAGAGAATTGTTAAAAACACACAAGTAAGTTAAAAAACACGAAATCGGAGGACAAGAGTGACAGACTATATACTGAGAGGTGAAGTTCTAATTATGTATTTAAAAACAGTAACTAGCGAGCAGGGAGCCCTTTACCAGGCGCTCCGTAAAATGATTATCTCAGCGTTAGCAGCAGTCCGTCTCACATCACGCGCGTCCCCCTGGGAATGTGTCACGGACCCCTAGGGTTCCACGGACCCCAGTTTGGGAACCACTGATCTAGGGCATGGATGGCATTGGATTGAAATCCAAAATGTGTTTTTTTTGGTATTTTTTTCATGTGTATTAAATAAATTCCTTTGTTGGATGTGTGTGGTTGTTGTGTAACTTGCAAACCTTTTTTTAGCCTTGTGGATTTTCGTTTTGGCATTGTTGCATTAAAGCTGTGTTGCTTAGCATGCCTCCTTTGTCTGGCCAGTGTATGAGTGTGTTTGTAATAGTGGGCCAGCACTTGCCTTGGCTGAGCCTCCCCGTGTGGTCAGGGGCCATTTTGTAAAGTCTGTGTCCATCCATATAGGCATGCTTGAGTTCATAGTTTTCAAGGCCTCCTGCTTGTTGTGAGTGACAATGTGGCTGGTGGCCATTTTGTGGTGGTAGTTAGTGTGTTTTTGCCATAGGCCTGCAGGTCTTTCCTTTGTTCCTCTTGGCTTACTGCTTCCATCCATTGACAGCTGCAGCTCCCAGAATGCTGCATCCCATGTGATGCACAATGCCAAACCGGTTCCGTTACATTTGTATTTTTGTTGCTGTTCTTCTTATTTCCTATCCTTCCTAAGTGTACAGTACACCATGAAAGCCCTTGTTGTCAAAGTCTCACAAATGGCTATACTGTATTGTTATGATTTTTAATAGCTGAGGTAATACATGTAATAATATTAATAACACTAACAAGTGGGACCACACATTAAGTTATATATTATATTTGTTTGTTTGTACTAGTATTAATTGAACCACAACACTGAATGCCACGTCTCACTGATGTTCTTCTTGCTTCTTTGCTTTTAGGTGCAAAAAAGAGGAAGAGACAACATCACCCATTGTACTGCCAGACATAAGTCCTGCTGCGCATGATGTCACATGACGTTTGACCACAGACATCTCTTCAACTTGTGCCACTGCGTGCTGCTGACATCTTGAAGATGGCGCCAAAGAAAGGTACCAGGTCCGGTACCAAGAAAGTTGCCAGTGAGAGGAAGGCACTGCTACTTACAAAGACCGGTATGTCAGCCAAGACCTGTTTAGGGAAACCAAAAATTGCAGCAGCAGCGTCCAGGGAGCAAGCTGGGAGCAGCACCCCCGCATTAGTGTACATACCCTTCAAACCTAGGCCCAAGCCCATATCTGTCACAGAGGCAGCCAGTCTAATCACAAGTCCAATGTCGACGAGCAGTGATGTTGAAATTGACTTATCGCAAAGTAGTACCCAATCAATGAAGGAAACTCAGATAAGTGGGCAACAACAGCTGCAACAACAGCCGCAACCACCGCCCCCAATGGTAGTTGTTCCTCCCGAAGTAGGGATGGTTCAGGAGATCGAGCTTCCTGCAGAGGAAGAAAAAGAGCAAGCCACTCTTTCAGAAGATCCATTGTCTTCCAGATCCCCAGCAAGGAAAAGGAGGGTTAGTCCATCAACTTCTTCTGCAAGCCCCCTTCTGATTATCTAGACGCCACTTGGAAGCCACCTCAGTCTGAGAGTGAGACACGCCACGAGACAAGGCTAGGGAAATGGAAGGTTCCAGAAAGCCTTAGAGTTATGGAGGTAGATGTACAAGAGGAAGATGATGACGAGCCAGTCATCATGGACATTAGTCCCGCCCAGTGGAGGCTGACATTACCCCATCCCACATTGCTGTGAGGAATGTGGCACGGATACCACCAACACAGATGATACCACCAACACCACCTCCCGCTTCCATATTTCGCAGGGAGCGACCTACATCCACTACAACCACCTCAGTATATGTAGGTACTGCAGGGACTCAAATGCCACGCCTACCTACCAGTTTATCCGACATTGCAAGTGGCACCAGCAGCGCCAGAAAATTGACCTCCCTAGTTTGGGACTTTTTTTCGGTTAGCAGGAAGGAGGTGAACATTGCTATATGCTCCATTTTTGGACAAGGTGTTAGTCGGGGTAAGCTTGGTACAAACTATGGTACAGGAGGCCAAACAACACATCTGAGAAAGCACCACTTTATCCAGTGGGAGGTGCACCTTAGCGGCCAAAAAACTGCACTCATTGCTGTTGGAGGGGATGAAGAAGTAGAAGATCCCATCACGATGGAAGGAGAACAAGAGGGAAATATTTTCTCTGGTACACAAAGCAGCTCTGTCCCCAGGAGTGCAGTGGTACCGCCCACATCCTCATCAGTAACATCGCAATGGCACAAGAGTGAGGCTGAGACACCAAGGGGTCCAAGGCAAGAGAGTACCGCAATGAAAAAGCGTGCATTGAGCCTAACATCCGGCGTTAAGAAGTTACCTGCATCAGTGCACCAGAAAAGAAAAAAATCCAGGCTACCATTATCAGCATGTTTAGGTCATAGGGGCAGTATGAACGCAACCACCCAACGGCACGTTTATATAACGCGAAACTGGCTAAAATGTTAGCGCTGGACCTCGTCCCTTTTTCTTTTGTGGCAGGGGTGGGTTTTCTTGAATGTGTGGCAGGTATTGTTAACACTGCTGAGATCTTTAATGCTGCTTGGAAACATGCAACTGTAGCCATGTTTACCATGGAGAAATCTCATACTGCTGCAAACATTTTGGAAGACTTTGACAGCAAGGTCTTTGAATGGCTGCACCCAAGAGGACTTAACATTGGTTTTGTTGCCACGGACAATGGCAGTAATATAGTTAAGGTCATAGCCGATGTTGGCTATTTCAGGGTCCTGTGTTTCATACACTTCATTTTGAAAAAAGAAGACTCAGTCAGCAACTTACTGACCACCTGCAGAAGAATCTGCACACATTTAGCCATTCTTTTAAAGCCCGGAAGCAGCTGAGGATCATTCAACGTGAGCATAGAATGCAAGTTAAAGCACTCATCCAGGAGGTGCCAACACGTTGGAACTCAACTTATTACATGATTGAACGTCTGTTTGAGTAGTATAGACCAATCAATGAATATGTCATGCAAAGAGGGGATGCTACTGTGAATGGCATAATCATTGACATGGACCAATGGGGCCTAGTTAAATGCCTGACAGAGATGCTACTTCCTTTTGAGGTTTTCACATGTGAAGTCAGCAAGGAGGTCTGTACTATGGGCCAAGCTATCCCATTGCTGCACATGCTACAGGAACAGCTGAAGGGGGTGTCTGCAATGTACGCATGTGTGGAGGATCACAAAGAAGCATATGAGTTGGTGAAGAGCTTAACCCTTCTCTTATCTGAAAATATAAGGGTGCAAAGAGGCATTGTGGAAGAGGTGTGCGCAGCGGCCAGGACAGCTGACCCCAGAACCCAGGGGCTCACGGTTCGGTCCCCGGTGCCGGCGGTAGATCAGCCCAGCACCATGTGACTCTGGGCAATAGCTTGCTTAATCTTCCTGACGGCCCCCAGGGCCTTGACACCCTCGGGTAATTGTTTGCGCTTTACAAATACTGGACATTGTGTCATCCAACCATTACATTTGTGCCAAAATTCTGGATTCACGGTACAAACCATTACTGCACACTTTCATTCCTTTTTCAGACGGGGATGTTGCCAACTACAAAACTTGGATAGCTGTGGAAGCCAGTCATCTAGAAAAAGAACAGCCGGGAATTAGAAGCCCGCTACTCCAGGGCACAACAAGTACTGCAGGACAGCTGGCTTCAAGTTCAACTTCAGAGCCTGTGTGCAGTGCGGTTGGCTCACAGCAGCCAAAACCACCAGCAACACCAAGAACAACATCAACAACAACAACAGGAGCATCAGCCCCAAAATCGGCACAGGAATGGTTTCTACAGCAAGGGTTTAAGTCCAGTGTTGAGGCAAAGGCAAAAGAGGCCGAGTCAAGTGGAGCACCCATGAGCATTGAGCGGATGGTCCAGGCCTATCTGGATAACCCAACAGAGGTCTACTATATATATATATAGCCCACACTGCCAACATTTAGATTAGATTGCCCACCCATGCTCAGTATTCGCTATTCAATTTTTTTTCCAGAGGAACATAATCCATCATAATTAAATGCCGGCATCAATTCATCATTCTTCGAGCACTAAAGGTTACGCTTGTCCACTTCATAGGTCGAGTCAACCTCAGTTTGTAACTTGTACTAGGCTATCCCCACCACCATTATGTTTTATTTTACTTTGGCATTGCTTATCATCATCATGGTTTCTTGTTTGGCAATCTTCTTCTTGTGAACAGTTCCTCTACTACTCGTTCCCTAGTCTCCCTCAGGTGACTGACTGTCTCATTTTCTTTTTTTGCTAATGCTACTGTCTACTACTGCTGCCACAAGCCACCCTGGCACCTTGAGAAACCAAACCATCACCATGCAGCCATCGCTTTGCCTAAACATCAATCACAGGTAAGAGAAGAAGTGTGGGGGAGGCAATAATGTATATACTATGTAAATGTATTAATTCACACATCCACATCCTTCCGAGTAGATAGGGGTTTTAGTTGCAGACTGCATAGACTAGTAGGAGAGACTGACAGTAGTAGGACAAGTGAGGGTACCGCATCTATCTGTTGGTGTGTTACATTATCGGCAGATTTCAAAAAGTGGCTGCGACCCTGCAGCAAAGGAGGAAACAAGGCGAAGTAAAAGAGTAACCCCCCCAGAAAAGATTTACATCATATGTATTGTAAAACTATAAATAACTTATTACCCTAACAAATAAACTAGAAGAAACCCACCACACCTCACCCACCCCTCCCTAACCCCAACCAATGTACAGTAAATGTCCATGTCCACTCCAAATGTCCATTAAAAATAAAGAACAACACCCAAATTTTCCCCAACTCCCAACATCCCACCTACCAAAAAAAAGATTAAAAAAGGGGCCAGGGTCAAGAAGACTGAGGTCTAGCGGAAGGCATGCCGGCTAGTGCACTCTAGGACCTCCCCCAGCCTGGCCTCTAGGCACGCCATCCGGAGGAGCATGCAGCACCAAAAGTTCCTGCAGGAACAACAGGGGTGGGCAGTAGTGGTTGAGGATAAGTTGCAGCATGGAGCTGCCAGAACACAGTGCCATACCACCGGAGGCACGAGGGGGGCCTGGCAGGGGCCCGGGACATTGGAGGAAGCTGCAGCTGCTGCCTCCTCCTCCTCTGCCCAGAACAACCAGCCTGCGATATTCGGCCCAGATGGCCCCCAGCTTCTGTTCCCGTGTCCTGGCTGCTAACTCCTGCCTGTTGGGTTGGGAAGGAGTAGCTATATCAAGAAATAAATTATAACCGATACTCTTAGCAAAACAGTAACACAAAATTATACTCATAAAAGTATAGTGGCACAGCAGTACATAACATTTATGGTCTCCTCACTTCCTCGGCCCCTAAGATATGGATGTGATGATGATGAGACTTTCAGGCATTAGGCACTATGGAGTAGACAAGTATTCTTCTCTCTCTTGTTTAGCTCAATTAATCTTGTAGGCATGCCTGCTCAGTCAGCGTGTGCCCTAGACAGACATACTCGTGTCGCAGACTCATGTTACTTTACTACTGTCTGCAGGTGGGGCAGCTGTACTACACAATTATTCATTTTTCCATTATGGCCAAACTCTGTTAAATCAATGGCAAATGCTCTATTTCAATTTCACCGTGACTACTGTAACAAGGCACATGATATGCTTAATATGAATGATGATGATATATGGCACAACATCACGTCACGTGATGATGACATGACATACTACTATTGTTTGATTGTAAGTTAACCATGCAGCCAATAGGCCACCCTTGGATGACAGGGTCGAAATGACATGGGTAGGGAGCAGGAGTGAGCATCGGAGTTGGAGGGAGGCGATTGATGATGGGTGGGTACAAAGTCATACACAATATATATGTTGTGCTTGCAAACTACTGTGAGTCAAGGGAGTATTTCATTCTGAAATACAACCTCAAACCTTTGAATCAAAAACCTTGAAAAAAACAGTCCTTGTTTATTCTTTTCAGGGTTTTTTTCATTTATCATTGCATTGCTCTCCTGCATTATTTTATTCTTCACCCTTGGCTTTGCTACTCTGGCACGGTTTAATTTTCTTTTACATTCTCTTCATCCAGTCTGACTCTTCACCTACTATGGAACCATCCAGGCATCCATCCATCCAAACATGGCTATCATTCTCAATCTCAACAAACCTTTCACCAACAACATACATTTGTCATTCAACCACCACCCATGCGTCCTTGCTTGCCTTTGAGTTTGACCCATCAAACCCCCCCAAGGATTTGTTTCACCCATACAGTTTCACCCACCCAGGCAGGCATCCTTTCTTTCACCTTTTATCCATCCTTCAACCACCCATGCATCCTATCAGCCACCTATATGCATCCAGGGGCCCCTTCCTTCACCCATGCATCTCATCAGCCAGTCATATATTACATGTCGTCTGACTCTTAGTCTTCTTCAGAAAACTTTCTCTGCTGAGTTGAAGATAGAATAGAATAGGCCATTAGTTACTCAACCCCCGCCACTAATGCTAATGTTAAGTAAAGGGTGTCTTCTTCAACTGTTCACAACAACTTAGTCTCAGCAGAAGTACAGTGTACTACTGAGTGTACACCTTTGCAGCAAGTGTATTCATCATTCTCAATAAGTAAGGAATATGACTTACTACCGCCCACCACTGCTGCTGGCTCACCCCCTGCAGCTGCGGCATCTGCTACCTCTGGAGTGGCATGGCCCTCACCGCTGGCCCCGGCACTGGTGGTCAGTATGCCTGGAAAAACAATTCACATTTTTAAGATACCACATATGCCTCCCCTATTTATTTTTCTCATCAGCAAGATTGAAAATACATAATAATACATACACCACACACACCACTATCTACACATCGGGTACTAGAGTAGAGTAGACAGTATGTCCTAACAAAAATAACAAAATATCCGGTTGGGCATTTTGTTGGTGGCAATTTTTGAAAAACCTCTCAAGAAGAGGACAACCCAAAGGCTGGACTCAGTGGCTAAAACTGTTGGTGCATCTCATTTTCTTAAAAGAAGAAAAAGAGTGGCCAACTGTGCTGACAATCGGACATGAGATCTCTCTTGGTTGGACAATAATGGTGCTGTCCTCCTCCTCATACTTCCTTCCAGCCATGGTGCATGGTAATCAGTTGTTCAGTGCTCACCATCAACTGCTGCTAATAAAAAAAGTAGAAGTCCTAGACGGGAAAAAGTAAAATGCACCACTTTGGGGTGTCCAACATGAGTGACCATCATTTACTAATTGAGCCTGAGACAGTAAAAGAAAGCCTTCTCATTTCAACAAACATGCGTAGAATACCTTACTTGGGCATGAAATCTGCACAGCAGATTAGTACTACTAGTACTAGTAGTAGTAAGGAGTCCTTACTACTACTAGTACTAGTAGTAGGACCAATGGGTTCTCTGAGTCTCACAGTACCACCACTAGGCAATCCACAAAATATATAAGGGGAGAGGGAAAGCTGAGTGGAAAACCAGAAGAAAGCAAGCTACAGACAGACAAATAAGGAGTCAGAGGCAGTTTGATTTGATGTAAAAAAAAAAACAGACACTAGAAATATAAATAACAATGTTAGTAGGTAATGGAGCAATAACAAGAATTTAGAAACAGATAGATCAAAGAGGATTTGGGAAAATGTTTAATTAGGAAACGGAAATAATAGAGCGGTAAAAGTTAGGGAAATATATATTAATATAACACCAGGAGGACTTACTGGGGCCAGAAGAGCCATCTGCATCTGAGGCTGCTTCATGCCCCTAGGAGGCCCCTCCAGCTCCTGCACCTGCCTCAGCAGACCCAGCTTTCATCTTGTTCTTGCCCCTGGATGCTGTTCATGTAAGACATAATCAAAGAGACAAAAAATGATCGGTGTTAAATAAGTAAATATTAAATAATTGCTCCAAAAAGATTTTTAGACAGGAAACGGCATTTGCAATCACATTGACCTATCCTAAATCAGATCGACTAGTCGTAGATTAGTATCGATGTCGCAGACTGTCCTATCTTTACTATTCCACAGTTCCATTCAGATTCCTAAATCCTAAACCTACTAGCACGCCTATTCCAAAGACTTTGGAATGAATTGCAAAAAAATGATATTTGCTTCTAAGTTCCGATCTCATTCGCAATCATCTCTCAGTCTCAACCCCCTTTGATGGGCCAATTCACTAAGTCTGCATTTAGTCTTCTTAAATGCATAGATGGACGCATACATATTGCATACATAAAATTGGTTGGTTGCTATTCACTCACTATACGAACTACAAAAGTGTCTACTAAGACTGAAGTCACGTGAGAGGACACGTCATGCAGGCCGCTAAATTACCAAATAATACTAAGTAACTAAGGGGAATATTAACAAGGGCTGGCGATAAACTTATCGCTGCTTTAGCGTCCGTTTTCGGGCGAAAAGCGGCGATAACTTTATTGCTTCATCAGCAAGGACACGCTAGCGCGTGTTTTGCATACTTAGCGCCCGTTCCCAGCACGCCTAACTTTGCATCGCTAATGAGATGCAAAGTAGGCGTGCCTCAAAAAAGCTCCATGGATAAATATCGCGAAGGCAGCTTCGCGATATTTACAACAATGGGCCGGCCGGCGTAGCTATGTACAAAATCATGCTAGCTGGCCATTATCGCTGGATTTGAACGTCTGGTAAAATCCAGACTTATGTGTCCATAACGTTGGGGGTGGATTATGGTGATACGACCACATGGTCATATCACCAAGGCTATCGCCGTTTTGAGTGCAACATCGCTGGTTTTCCAGCGATGTTGGCCCATTTCCCTGGATATCGCTGGAATATTATCGCCCTGGGGTAACGCGTTGTTAATAACGCGCTAACCGGGCGATAAATTCCAGCGATAGACGGCAATAAATATAAAAGCGCTAAGCGCGCTTTGCGATATTTATCGCCGTCTGTTGCTGATATGCCCCTAAGTACCTAACTACTACCACTATCTTAGTGACAGGACAGCCTTACAGGACAAAGGAAAGGACTGGAGTCCTTCCTATCTGCATTACCTAACTTAAATTCTCTAACCTCTCTTACATAACCTGCCCAAGTGAGCGCAAAGTTGCAAACAAGTACGATTAGTAGCACTGAGCACCATTCTAGAAGAATAACAATCACATAATATAAAAGTTTTAAACATACCTTACCTACATATAGGCAGCAGCAGCATTCTTGCTATTTGGGAAAAAAATAATGTTCGCAATAACACAGAACAGAAGAACACAATAGTAATATAATTAGCTACTCACCAAGCCCCAGGACCTCAACACCTAGCAGGTCCAGCAAGTCCTGCTCCCGGTCCAGGATGTTGGACCACTGGTGCGTCAGTTGGTTATGGATGCGCCGGACCCCAGAACAGCGAAACACGGCCCAGCGTACCCTCGCCCACCGCCGGTGACGCTCCTGGAGCCCGTACCCATACCCAGGCCTGCCGCCTGCTGCCAGGGTTAAGGGGAGGTGGCAATGGACAAAAAAAACTATTGCGGCCACCTCCACCTTGGAAAATAAGGCCTAGGGCTGTACCCCTTCCGGGTGACTCCTTCGGCAAGGAAGGCGGCTGCGGCTCTCGCTCCTCCTCTTCCCCTGCTTACTAGTCTTCTTTACCATGGTTCTGGGTGGGTGGGGGGGCCGAAAAGAAAATGTAGGAAGTAAAGAAAGGAAGTAAAAAAAATAAAAAGCAAGTCATAGAAAAACAGTCAAAAACGCACTACAAAACACACAAAAAGTAGAAACAAATGAAAATCTACACTCAGGAATAGAGAGGGATAGATAATAAATAAAAAAGATCAGAAAAAAGGTTTTAGAAACAAAGGATTGAAAAGATATAGGGAGGATAGAAAAACAGGCCCTGAACCATAGCAAACATGAAACAAAAGATGGAGTTTGCGCGATATTTCCCCCGAGCACGCATTACGCGTTCCTGAACACGCAATACGCATTCTCGAAAGTCAAAAACGCATCGCGAATGGGCGCAGCAAGCAACTCTGCAGGCTCGCGGAACTCCACGTAGCTCGTGGAGTTTTTTTACAACTTTGTGGAATTCCGCATAGCGCCACTACTCGAACTCCGCCCAAGCTTACAGCAGATGAACATTTTGATATTTTAGCAGTAACTGGCCATGAGAGTTTGACATCGACAACACCAGTTAGTACAGGAAAAGTTGATATAAGGGCTCATTTGACACTGTTGGAAAAATAAATGAAAAATGAGCAAACCAAATGGAGGTAGAAAAAAATCACTGCAAAAATAGCTGGAAGTGTGTCGGATACCTAGAGGGCTACACATTTTACCTGTTCCCAGTTTTGCAAACCCAAATCCCTCCTTGCTTTAAAAGTGAGCTGAGAGTAACTTAGAAGCTTCAGCCAGATTGGTCCAAATACTTGTCAAATATGCTGAAATCGATCAAGAAATGCTATTAAAAGATATTGGCAAGATCAATGACGAACTTGAACAGTCAGACCAAAAGGACATAATTTCTAAACATAAGGCAGAGATGGCGGTGCTATTGAAAAAACAGGAAGAGATTATAAAAACCAGAAAGGCACATGAATTTCATAGAGATAAAATCAACTATAAAACTGAACAGATTTTTACATTCTCTAAAAAATTTGATATGATTAAAAAGCAACGTCGGGCAGAAAGCAATATAGCTAAACAAGATGACAAAATTGAATATGTTGGAAAGTATTGTGTTTAGGTAATTTCTTGTTAAGAAATGTATTATAAATTGGTATATCAGATAGTATATGCCATTAGGCTCGAGGAATATAGGAGGACACTCCCCTCTCAATTTGAGTCAGTCAGGGATTATCTTATGCGTTTTCCTTGTCTTTGGTTTGAACTCTATATATTATTAGTATTCAAATTTGGGCACAGACGATTTAACAAGGAATTTATAGAAAATCCTCAGAGTATGTGCACCACATTGATCTTTTCATCCTTCATATATATATAGTTTTATTCAATACCTACTGGCGGTTGCCAGTATGTAGTTATAGTTAGGACCTTGTTTCTATTCAAAAAGCATTTTTTCTTTTGGCAATATCTTTGTTCATTTGACGAATCTTCACGAAAGTTTCAAAACTAATGGGTCGCTCAGGTCAGCTCCTGTCTTGAAAGTTTCAGGGTGATTAATTAAGCAGGGGCCGAGAAAAAAGTGGGGTCTCAAAACGCGTTTTCCCCATGTTAATTTCCATAGGAACTTTAGACAAAGCTACAGCCCGAACTTCTGAACGGAATTACACCAAATTTGGCAAAAAGGTAGGTCTTGGTTCAGAAAGCGTGCTTTTTGTTTCAAAATTGTGTAAATCAGTTCAGTAGTTGCTGAGAAATTAAAAAAATAAAAATATAAACATCTGAGCACCGGGGAGGATACGTGAACCCTCCTAAGCACGAGCTTCATTCTGATTGGCTGCCAACACTCCAAACCAGAGTGTGTTGGCAGCCATCTTGTGACTCGGTAAAAATGAGTCACAAGAAATCAGTTAAAAAAAGGATAAAAAAAGAGAACAGGGAAGAAAAACCCTGACCCCCTATGCCTGCTCAGGAGGTCCCACAAGGAACCCAAGGGCCCCAAAAAGCATTTAAAAAAAAAGAAATCAGCTGAATTTGCGCTGGGTACACGAAACTGGCTGAATTGTTATTTTTTTTTTAAATGAAGCCTGATCTACCACGCTTCCTTTTCTATAAGCCCCCAGGTGGGCCAGGTCCCGGGGGCAATGTCCAATTATTAAGTGGGGGCCCGCAGGGGCCCCCGCAGCCCCAGGGACCGCCACCTCCCCGGGGCTTAGTTAATCATATGCGGAGGGCACGCAGCCCCCCACAGCCCCGGGGACTGCCACCTCCCCGGGGATTTTTGAAAAAAATGTGTAGGGGGGCTCCTGCCCCCCCCACACTGCCCTGGGGACCACCACCTCCTTGGGGCATTTACATTTTTTTGGGGGGCCTCGCAGGCTGCCCCAAGCCCTGGGGACTTCCACTTACCCGGGGCATTAAATTATTTTGGGCGGGGGGACTCGTGGGCCTCCCCAAGCCCCTGGGACCACCACCTCCCTGGAGCTACATGATTTAAACGCGGAGGGCCAATGGCCCCCTCAGACCCAGGGACTGCCACCTCCCTGGGGCTACTTTGAAAAATAAAGTGTGGGGGGGCTTGAGCCCCCCACACTTCCCCAGGGACCACCACTTCCCCGGGGCACTAATTATTTAAATATGGTGGTCCGTTGCGGACCCCTGGGCCCAGGGGACCCCCACCTGCCTGGGGCTTCAATCAGTAGGGGGGCTGCGGGGTCCCCCTGCTGGAGTCCTCGATGGCCCTGGGGCCCACCACCCCCCAGGGCCAGCTCCTGCAATTTCCCGGGGTGCCCACCCCCAGGACATTGCTGTTTGCTATGGCAGGGTGGGAGCACGGCTCCTGCCCTGCCATAGCAAGCACTGCTTTGCTTCTTGGCAGAGAGAGCAGGATACCTGCTCTCGCTTCCAAGAAGCAAAGCAGAATTGCTTTTGGACAAGGGGAGTTGCATGTTAGCAGCTCCCCTTGCCCAAAAGCAATGTTGGCTCCCGCAGGAGGCAGGGAGCCGGCAAGGACCTATGGGGCATTGGGGCTCTGCCGAGGTCCCCAACCTCAGGGCCAGCCCCCTCCCCTTTAATTAATTAATTTATTTTAAACGGAAGGCCGGCCCCGGGGGATGGGGTCCCAGGGGCCATAATTGGCCTCAGGAGGGGGGACAAATTGCCCCCCTCCACCCCACCAAAAAAACAAGGCTGGCCAGGCCCCGGGGATGGGGTACCCAGGCCATAATTGTCCTCACCCTCCTGAATATTTTTTTTTAAAAATTAAAAAAACAAAAACAAGGCAATGCCCTGGGGATGGGGTCTCTGGGGCCGATAAAGGCCTTAGGAGGGGGGCCGCATGTCTCCCCTCCAAAATAAAAAAAAGAAAAGGCTGGCTAGGCCCTGGGGATGGCGTCCCCAGGGCCCCAAAAATAATAAGAGAAGGGGGGCCACACAGCCCCCCTTCCAACAAAAAAAGAAAAGCCGGCATCTTGCTGGAGGCCCCGCCCCTTCCATGTACCACTCTGCAAACGCACCTCCTGGCACATTCTAAGTTGGGGGATTATGTCCCCTTGATTCCTGAGGGTCCCTGGGGGCCAACTAGCCCACCAGGTACCTCCAGTAAGCCCCACACAGTGGGATTGCTGAGAGGTGGTCTGAGGCCATGCCCCTTTTTACACCACTCTGCAAACGCACCTCTTGGAGCACTGCTGGTGGGGCAATGAGGTCCTCTTGTGTCCTGAGGTCCTCAGGACTAAAGTGGACTACATCCCCTGAGCAGCAGTGTGCCAGGAGGCGTGTTTGCAGAGTGGTGTAAAAAGGGGGCGTGGCCTCAGACACTCTCAGCAAACCAACTGTGAGGGACTTACTGGAGGTAACAGGAGGGCTAGCTGGCCCCCAGGGACCTTCAGGAAGCAAGGGGACTTCACCCCCCCAACCTAGTGCGCAAGGAGGAGAGTTTGCAGAGTGGTGGACAAAGGGGGCATGGCCTGTGTCCCCCTCTCAGCAATCTCACTGTGTGTGGCTTCGTAGAGTAACAGGTAGGCTAGTTGGCCCCTAAGTACCCCCAGCAGCGAAGTGGACTTTTATCCCCATGCAAGAGCACGCCAGGGAGCGCGTTTGCAGAGTGATGGGGAAAGGGGGCATGGCCTGCCATGAAAACTTAGCAATTCTCCTGTGTAGGACTTACTGGAGGTACGAGGAGGGGTAGTTGGCCCCCAAGGTTGTCATTGGGGGCCAACTACCTCTCCTGTTACCTTCACTAAGTACCACACAGTGGGATTGCTAAGAGGTCTTCAGAGGACACGCCCCCCTTTCTCCATCACTCTGCAAACATACCTCCTGGCACAGTACTGGTTGGGGGAAGAAGTCCACTTTACTCCTGAGGAACTTTGGGAGCCAAGAAGCCCTCCTGGTACCTCCTGTAAGTCCTACGCAGTGGAATTCCTGAGCGCTGGTTAGAGACCCAGCCCCCTTTCTCTACCACTCTGCAAACACGACTTCCAGTTAAAGAAGCATTTGTAATGTAATAGGTCTTGCATTTGCAAGAGCTAGAGCTATTGGTGTTGTAAATCTAAACGTTTTTTACTAATGTTTTTTGGAGTGGAGTGGATGTACTTTGTGTGTAGTGGAATTATGTGGTATGTTGTGCAGTGAAATTATGTGGATAGACAGTATGTGGTATTTAGTGTACAGGAATTATGTAGAGTGGGATTATGTGTTATGGAGAGTAATTGTGTGATATGATAGTCTGTGTTGTGGAGTGGTAAACTCAGGTTTAGTCTTCCTCGTTTCCATAGAAGCTAAGCTATAAACTCAATGAGACAAAAAAGAAGGAACAACTGAGGAGCACTTCTGGACCTAGTCAGAGGTATGAGCAGGGCCACAGAAATTATGCGACTGTTTGGCTGCACCGACTTTTGCACAATTATACATTTTCCGCATTAGCCACATAATCCATCATCTGCTGCCTAATCTGCAGATTTGAACAAAAAAGCCTTGTTTCTAGCTCAAACGGCTCAAACGTTACCAAAGATGCAGCAACAAGTGTTACAGCGTGGTGGAGGGCCCTTTGCAAACCTAGAATGGTCACCTGTTACTTATTGGTAAATGTGGGTGGTACTAATGGTGCGCAAACCACTCTTGCTTCTTTCTGCACCTCTCATGCCTCTTTCTGCATTTCTGTTGCTTCTTTCTGCACCTTTCTTTTTTTCTGCACTTCTTTTGCCTCTTTCTGCTCATCTCTTCCACTTTCTGCACATCTGTTGCCTCTGTCTGCACCTCTCTTGCCTCTTTCTGCACCTATGTTGTCTCCTTCTGCACCTCACTTGCTTCTTCCTGTACCCATTTTACCTCTTTCTGCTCCCCTGTTCCCTCTTTCTGCACTTCTCCTGCCTCTTTCTGCACCCCTCTTGTCTCTTTCTGCACCTCTGTTGCTTCTTTCTGCATTTCGCTTGCTTCTTTCTGCACCTCTGTTCCTACTTTCTGGACCCCTCTTTTCTCTTTCTGCAGCCCTCTTCCCTCTTTCTGCACCACTCTAGCCTGAGTCTGCCCACCTGTTCCCTCTTTCTGCACCCCTTTTGCCAGTTTCTGCAACTCTCTTGCCTCTTTCTGCAGTTCTCTTGCCTCCTTCTGCACCTCACTTGCTTCCTTCTGCACCCCTTTTGCCTGTTTCTGTACCCCTCTTCCCTCATTGTGCATCTCTCCTGCCTCTTTATACACCTCTCTTCCCTCTATCTGCACCACTCTTACCTCTTTCTGCACCACTGTTGCTTCTTTCTGCACCTCTCTTGTCTCTTTCTGCACCCTTCGTACCTCTTTCATCACCTCTGTTGCTTCTTTCTGCAGTTTTCTTCCATCTTTCTGCACCCCTCCTGCCTCTTTCTGTACCCCTCTTGCCTCTTTGTACACCTCTCCTAACATTTCTGCACCCCTCTTGCCTCTTTTGCACCTCTGTTGGTTCTTTCTGCATCTCTTTTGCTTCGTTCTGCACTTCACTTACCTCTTTCTGTACCCCTCATGCCTCTTTTTGCACCTCTATTGGTTCTTTCTGCACCTCTTTTGCTTTGTTCTGCACTTCACTTACCTCTTTCTGCATCCCTCTTGCCTTTTTCTGCACACCTGTTCCCTCTTTCTGCACCCCTTTTGCCTGTTTCTACAACTCTCTTGCCTCTTTCTGCAGTTCTCCTGCCTCCTTCTGCACCTCACTTGCCTCTTTCTGCACCCCTTTTGCCTGTTTCTTCACCCTCTTCCCTCTTTGTGCAACTCTCTTGCCTCTTTCTACACCTCTTGTCCCTCTTTCTGCACCACACTTGCATCCTTCTGCACCTCTGTTACTTCTTTCTGCACCTCTCTTGCCTCTTTCAATACTTCTCTTGCCTATTTCTGCACCTCTATTGCCTCTTTCTGCACCTCTCTTGCCTCTTTCTGCACCTCACTTGCTTTTTTCTGCACCCCTTGTGCCTGTTTCTGCACCCCTCTTCCCTCTTTCTGCACCACTCTTGCCTCCTTCTGCACCTCTGTTGCTGCTTTCTGCACTTCTCTTTCCTCTTTCTGCACCTCTGTTGCTTCATTCTGCACTTCCCATGCTTCTTTCTTCACCTGTATTGCATCTTTCTGCACCCCTGTTGTCTCGTTCTGCACTCGTCTTCCCTCTTTCTGCATTTCTCTAGCTTCTTTCTACACCTCTGTAGCATCTTTCAGAAATACTCTTCCCTCTTTCTGCACTATTCTTGCCACTTTCAGCACCTCTGTTGCTTCTTTCTGCACTTCTCTTTCATCTTTCTGCACCCTTCTTCCCTTTTCATGCACGTCTCTTTGTTCTTTCTGCACTGCTCCTGCCTCTTTATGCACCCCACTTGCCTCCTTCTATACCTCTGTTGTTTCTTAGTGCACTACTCTTGCTTCTTTTTGCACCTCTCTTGCAAATTTCTGCACCCCTCTTGCCTCTTTCTGTACCTCTCATGCCTCCTTCTGCACCTCTGTTGGTTCTTTCTGCACTGCTCTTGCTTCTTTCTTCACCTCTTTTGCCTGTTTCTGCACCTCTCTTGCCTCTTTCTGCACCTCTGTTGCTTCTTTTTGCACTTCTCTTCCTCTTTTTGCACCTCTCTTGCCTCTTTCTGCACCTCTGTTGCTTCTTTCTGCACTTCCCTTGCTTCTTTCTGCACTTCTGTTGCTTTTTTTTTACTGCCCTCTTGCCTATTTCTACACTCTTCTTCCCTCTTTCTACACCTCTCTTCCCTCTTTCTGCACCTCTGTTGCCTCTTTCTGCACCCCTGTTCCCTCTTTCTGCAAATCTCTTGCCTGTTTCTGCAACTCTCTTGCCTCTTTATGCACCTCACTTGGTTGTTTCTGTACTGCTCTTGTTTCTTTCTGCACCTGTCTTGCAAATTTCTGCACCCCTCTTGCCTCTTTCAGCACCCCTCTTCCCTCTTTCTGCACCTCTCTTGCCTCTGTCTGCAACCCTCATGCTGCACCTCTGTTGCTTCTTTCTGCACTTATCTTGCCTCTTTCTGCACCCCCTTGCCTATTTCTTCACCTAGCTTGGTTGCTTTTGTACTGCTCTTGTTTCTTTCTGCATCTGAGTTGCAAATTTCTGCACCCTATTGCCTCTCTTTCTGCACCCCTCTTACCTCTGTCTGCACCTCTCTTGCCTCTCTCCGCACCCCTCTTGCCTTTTTCTGCACTTCTCTTGCTTCTTTCTGCAATTCTCTTGCGTCTTTCTGCACCTCTGTTGCCTCTTTCTGATCCTCACTTGCTTCTTTCTGCACCCCTCTTGCCTCTTTCTGTACCCCTCTTCCCTCTTTCTGTACCTCTCTTGCCTCTGTGTGCACCCCTGTTCCCTCTTTGTGCACCCCTTTTGCCTGTTTCTGCAACTCTCTTACCTCTTTCTGTACTTGTCTTGCCTCTTTCTGCACCTCTGTTGCTTCCTTCTCCACTTCTCTTGCCTCTTTCTGCAGCCTTCCTGCTTCTTTCTGCACCTCTGTTGCTTCTTTCCGCACTTCTCTTGCTTCTTTCTACAACTCTAATGCTTCTTTCTGCACACCTCGTGCCTCTTTCTGCACTCTTCTTTCCTTTTCCTGCACATCTCTTGGTTATTTCTGCACTGCACCTCTGTTGCTACTTTCTGCCCCCCACTTGCCTCTTTCTGCACCTTGTTGCTGCCTTCTGCACTTCTTTTGCCTCTTTCTGTACCCCTCTTGCCTCTTTCTGCACCTCTGTTGTTTCTTAACACACTGCTCTTGCTTCTTTCTGCACCTCTCTTGCAAATTTCTGCACCCCTCTTGCCTCTTTTGGCACCCCCTTCTTTCTTTCTTCACCCCTGTTCCCTCTTTCTAAACCTCTTCTTCCTGTTTCTGCACCTCTGCTGCCTCTTTCTGAACTTCTCTTGCTTATTTCTGCACTTCTCCTGCTTCTTTCTGCACCTCTTGCTTCTTTCTGCACCCCTCGTGCCTCTTTCTGCACCCTTCTTTACTTTTCCTATATGTCTCTTAGTTCTTTCTGCACTGCTTTTGCCTATTTTTGCAGCCTTCTTGCCTCTTTCTGCACATCTTTTGCTTCTTTCTGCACTTCTCTTGCCTCTTTCTGCACCTCTTGTGCCTATTTCTGCACCTCTGTTAGTTCTGTCTGTACCTCTCTTGCCTCTGTGTGCACCCCTGTTCCCTGTTTGTGCACCTATTTTGCCTGTTTCTGCAACCCTCTTGCCTCTTTCTGAACTTTTCTTGCCTCTTTCTGCACCTTGTTGCTGCTTTCTGCACTTCTCTTGCCTCTTTATGCACCCCTCTTGCCTCTGTTCACCTCCGTTGCTTCTTTCTGCACTTCTCTTGCTTCTTTCTACACCTCTCTTTCCTTCTTTCTGCATCCCTCGTGCGTCTTTCTGCAACTATCTTTCATTTCCCTGCCGTCTCCTGGTTCTTTCTGCACTGCTCTTGCCTCCTTCTGCACCACTCTTGCCTCTTTTTGCACTGCTTTTGCTTCTTTCTGCACTTCTCTTGCCTCTTTATGCACCCCTCTTGCCTCTTTGTGAACCCCACTTGCCTTTTTCTGCACCCTTCTTCCCTACTTTTGCACCTCTCTTCCCTCTTTCTGCACCTCTCTTCCCTCTTTCTGCACCCCTCTAGCCTATTTCCGCATCTAATTTGCTTGTTTCTGCTCTTCTTTTGCCTCTTTCTGTACCCCTCTTGCCACCTTCTGCACCTCTGTTCCTTCTTTCTGCACTTCTCTTGCTTCTTTATGTACCCCTCTTGCCTTTTTCTGCACTACTGTTGCTACTTTCTGCACGCTTCTAGCCTCTTTTGCTTTTTTTGCATTTCTCTTGCCTCTTTCTGCACCCCTCTTGCCTCTTTCTGCACCTCACTTGGTTCTGTATGTACCTCTCTTGCCTCTGTGTGCACCCCTGTTCCCTCTTTGTGCACCTCTTTTGCCTGTTTCTGCAACTCTCTTGCCTCTTTCTGAACATTTATTGCCTCTTTCTGCACCTTGTTGCTGCCTTCTGCACTTCTCTTGCCTCTTTATGCACCCCTCTTGCCTCTTTCTGCACTTCTGTTGCTTCTTTCTGCACTTCTCTTGCTTCTTTCTATACCTCTCTTTCCTTCTTTCAGCACCCCTTGTGCGTCTTTCTGCAACCTTCTTTCATTTTCCTGCCATCTCTTGGTTATTTCTGCACTGCTCTTGCCTCCTTATGCACCCCTCTTGGTTCTTTCTGCACTGCTCTTGCCTCCTTATGCACCCCTCTTGCCTCTTTCTGCACATCTGTTGGTTCTTTCTGCACTGCTATAGCTTCTTTCTGCACTTCTGTTGTTTCTTTCTGCACTTCTCTTGCTTCTTTCTACACCTCTCATGCTTCTATCTGAACACCACCTGCCTCTTTATGCACCCTTCTTCACTCTTTGTGCACCTCTCTTCCCTCTTTGTGCACCTCTCTTGCCTCTTTATGCACCCCTGTAGCCTCTTTCTGCATTTAATTTGCTTGTTTCTGCTCTTCTTTTGACTCTTTCTGTAGCCCTCTTGCCTCCTTCTGCACCTCTGTTCCTTCTTTCTGCACTTCTCTTGCTTCTTTCTGCACCCCTCCTGCCTATTTCTGCACCCCTGTTGCTACTTTCTGCAACCCTCTTGCTTCTTTCTGCACCTCTTTTGCTTTTTTATGCACTTCTCTTGCCTCTTTCTGCACCCCTCTTGCCTATTTCTTCACCTCTGTTGGTTCTTTCTGCATTGCTCTTGCTTCTATCTGCTACTCTCTTGCACATTTCTGCACCCCTCTTGCTACTTTCTGCACCTCTGTTGGTTCTGTCTGTACCTCTCTTGCCTCTGTGTGCACCCCTGTTCCCTCTTTGTGCACCTCTTTTGCATGTTTCTGCAACTCTCTTGCCTCTTTTTGAACTTTTCTTGCCTCTTTCTGCACCTTGTTGCTGCCTTCTGAACTTCTCTTGCTTCTTTCTACACCTCTCTTGCCTTCTTTCAGCACCCCTTGTGCGTCTTTCTGCAACCTTCTTTCATTTTCCTGCCGTCTCTCGGTTCTTTCTGCACTGCTCTTGCCTCCTTATGCATCTCTCTTGGTTCTTTCTGCACTGCTCTTGCCTCCTTATGCACCCCTCTTGCCTTTTTCTGCACCTCTGTTGGTTCTTTCTGCACTGCTCTTGCTTCTTTATGCACCTCTGTTGTTTCTTTCTGCACTTCTCTTGCTTCTTTCTACACCTCTCATGCTTCTTTCTGAACACCACCTGCCTCTTTCTGCACCCTTCTTCACTCTTTGTGCACCTCTCTTCCCTCTTTCTGCACCTCTCTTGCCTCTTTCTGCACCCCTCTAGCCTCTTTCCGCATCTAATTTGCTTGTTTCTGCTCTTCTTTTGCCTCTTTCTGTACCCCTCTTGCCTCCTTCTGCACCTCTGTTCCTTCTTTCTGCATTTCTCTTGCTTCTTTCTGCACCCCTCTTTCCTATTTCTGCACCCCTGCTGCTACTTGCTGCACCCCTCTTGCTTCTTTCTGCACCTCTTTTGCTTTTTTCTGCACTTCTCTTGCCTCTTTCTGCACCTATCTTGCCTATTTCTTCACCTCTGTTGGTTCTTTCAGAACTGCTCTTGCTTCTATCTGCTACTCTCTTGTACATTTCTGTACCCCTCTTGCCACTTTCTGCACCTTAGTTGATTCTTTCTGTTCCTCTCTTGCCTCTGTGTGCATCCCTGTTCCATCTTTGTGCACCTCTTTTGCCTGTGTCTGCAACTCTCTTGCCTCTTTCTGTACTTTTCTTGCCTCTTTCTGCACCTCTGTTGCTTCCTTCTGCACTTCTCTTGCCTCTTTCTGCACCCTTCTTGCCTCTTTCTGCACCTCTGTTGCTTCTGTCTGCACTTCTCTTACTTCTTTTCAACACCAACATGCTTCTTTCTGCACCCCTCGTGCCTTTTTCTGTACCCTTCTTTCCTTTTCTTGCATGTCTATTTGTTCTTTCTGCACTGATCTTGACTCTTTATGCCCCCCACTTGCCTCTTTCTGCACCTCTTTTGCTTCTTTCTGTACTTCTATTGCCTCTTTCTGCACCCCTCTTGCCTCTTTCTGCAACTCTGTGGTTCTTTCTGCACTGGTCTTGCTTCTTTATGCACCTCTGTTGGTTCTTTATGCACTTCTCTTGCTTCTTTCTACACCTCTCTTGCTTCATTCTGCACCACACTTGCCTCTTTCTGCCCCCTTCTTCTCTCTTTGTGCACCTCTCTTCCCTCTTACTGAACTTTTCTTAGCTCTTTCTGTACCTTCTTGCTGCCTTCTGCTCTTCTTTTGCCTCTTTCTGTACCCCTCTTGCCTCTTTCTGCACCTCTATTGTTTCTTAATGCACTGCTCTTGTTTCTTTCTGCACCTCTCTTGCAAATTTCTGCATCCCTCTTGCCTCTTTCGGCACCCCTCTTCTCTCTTTCTTCACCCCTGTTCCCTCTTTTTTAACCTCTACTTCCTGTTTCTACACCTCTGCTGCATTTTTCTGCACCTCTCTTGCTTCTTTCCGCACGTCTGAAGCTTCTTTCTGCACCACTCTTGCCTGAGTCTGCCCACCTGTTCCCTCTTTCTACACCCCTTTTGCCTGTTTCTGCAACTCTCTTGCCTCTTCCTGCAGTTCTCTTGCCTCCTTCTGCACCTCACTTGCCTCTTTCTGCAACTCTCTTGCTTCTTTCTGCAGTTCTCTTGCCTCTTTCTGCACTACTCTTCCTTCTTTCTGCACCTCTCTTGCCTTTTTCTGCACCCATCTCCCCTCATTGTGCAACTCTCCTGCCTCTTTATACACGTCTTTTCCCTCTATCTGTACCACTCTTACCTCTTTCTCCACCTCTGTTGCTTCTTTCTGCACCTCTCTTGTCTCTTTCCATACCCTTCGTACCTCTTTCAGCACCTCTGTTGCTTCTTTCTGCAGTTCTCTTCCTTCTTTCTGCACCCCTCCTGCCTCTTTCTGTACCCCTCTTGCCTCTTTGTGCACCTCTTCTAACATTTCTGCACACCTCTTGCCTCTTTTTGCACCTCTGTTGGTTCTTTCTGCATCTCTCTTGGTTCTTTCTACACTGCTCTTGCCTCCTTATGCACCCCTCTTGCCTTTTTCTGCACCTCTGTTGGTTCTTTCTGCACTGCTCTTGCTTCTTTTTGCACCTCTGTTGTTTCCTCCTGCACTTCTCTTGCTTCTTTCTACACATCTCATGCTTCTTTCTGAACCCCACCTGCCTCTTTCTGCACTCCTTCTTCACTCTTTGTGCAGCTCTCTTTCCTCTTTCTGCACCTCTCTTGCCTCTTTCTGCACCCCTCTAGCCTCTTTCCGCATCTAATTTGCTTGTTTCTGCTCTTCTTTTGCCTCTTTCTGTACCCCTCTTGCCTCCTTCTGCACCTCTGTTCCTTCTTTCTGCATTTCTCTTGCTTCTTTCTGCACCCCTCTTTCCTATTTCTGCACCTCTGTTGCTACTTTCTGCACCCCTCTTGCTTCCTTCTGCACCTCTTTTGCTTTTTTCTGCACTTCTCTTGCCTCTTTCTGTACCCCTCTTGCCTATTTATTCACCTCTGTTGGTTCTCTCTGAACTGCTCTTGCTTCTATCTGCTACTCTCTTGTATATTTCTGTACCCCTCTTGCCACTTTCTGCATCTTAGTTGGTTCTTTCTGTTCCTCTCTTGCCTCTGTGTGCATCCCTGTTCCCTCTTTGTGCACCTCTTTTGCCTGTGTCTGCAACTCTTTTGCCTGTGTCTGCAACTCTCTTGCCTCTTTCTGCACTTCTCTTGCCTCTTTCTGCACCCTTCTTGCCTCTTTCTGCACCTCTGTTGCTTCTGTCTGCACTTCTCTTACTTCTTTCTAACACCAACATGCTTCTTTCTGCACCCCTCGTGCCATTTTCTGGACCCTTCTTTCCTATTCTTGCACATCTATTGGTTCTTTCTGCACTGCTCTTGTGTCTTTATGCCCCCCACTTGCCTCTTTCTGCACCTCTTTTGCTTCTTTCTGCACTTCTATTGCCTCTTTCTCCACCCCTCTTGCCTGTTTCTGCACCTCTGTGGTTCTTCCTGCACTGCTCTTGCTACTTTATGCACCTTTGTTGGTTCTTTCTGCACTTCTCTTGCTACTTTCTACACCTCTCTTGCTTCATTCTGCACCCCACTTGCCTCTTTCTGCATCCTTCTTCCCTCTTTGTGTACCTCTCTTCCCTCTTACTGAAATTTTCTTGCCTCTTTCTGCACCTTCTTGCTGCCTTCTGCTCTTCTTTTGCCTCTTTCTGTACCCCTCTTGCCTCTTTCTGCACCTCTATTGTTTCTTAATGCACTGCTCTTGTTTCTTTCTGCACCTCTCTTGCAAATTTCTGCATCCCTCTTGCCTCTTTCTGCACCCCTCTTCTCTCTTTCTTCACCCCTGTTCCCTCTTTTTGAACCTCTACTTCCTGTTTCTGCACCTCTGCTGCTTCTTTCTGCACCTCTCTTGCTTCTTTCTGCACGTCTGAAGCTTCTTTCTGCACCACTCTTGCCTGAGTCTGCCCACCTGTTCCCTCTTTCTGCACCCCTTTTGCCTGTTTCTGCAACTCTCTTGCCTCTTCCTGCAGTTCTCTTGCCTCCTTCTGCACCTCACTTGCCTCTTTCTGCAACTCTCTTGCTTCTTTCTGCAGTTCTCTTGCCTCTTTCTGCACCTCACTTGCTTCTTTCTGCACCCCTTTTGCCTGTTTCTGCACCCCTCTTCCCTCATTGTGCAACTCTCCTGCCTCTTTATACACCTTGCTTCCCTCTATCTGCACCACTCTTACCTCTTTCTCCACCTCTGTTGCTTCTTTCTGCACCTCTCTTGTCTCTTTCTGTACCGTTCGTACCTCTTTCAGCACCTCTGTTGCTTCTTTCTGCACCCCTCCTGCCTCTTTCTGTACCCCTCTTGCCTCTTTGTGCACCTCTCCTAACATTTCTGCACCCCTCTTGCCTCTTTTTGCACCTCTGTTGGTTCTTTCTGCATCTCTTTTGCTTCGTTCTGCACTTCACTTTCCTCTTTCTGTACCCCTCATGCCTCTTTTTGCACCTTTATTGGTTCTTTCTGCACCTCTTTTGCTTCATTCTGCACTTCTCTTACTTCTCTTACTTCTTTCTGTACCCCTCTTTCTGCACCTCTGTTCCATATTTCTGCATCCCTCTTGCCTTTTTCTGCACACCTGTTCCCTCTTTCTGCACCCCTTTAGCCTGTTTCTGCAACTCTCTTGCCTCTTTCTGCAGTTCTCCTGCCTCCTTCTGCACCTCACTTGCCTCTTTCTGCACCCCTTATGCCTGTTTCTGCACCCTCTTCCCTCTTTGTGCCACTCTCTTGCCTCTTTCAACACTTCTCTTGCCTGTTTCAGCACCTCTATTGCCTCTTTCTGCACCTCTCTTGCCTCTTTCTGCACCTCTCTTGCTTCTTTCTGCACCTCTCTTGCCTCTTTCTGCACTTCTCTTGCCTCTTTCTGCACCTCTCTTGCCTCTTTCTACACCTCTCTTGCCTCTTTCTGCACCACTCTTGCCTCTTTCTGCACCTCTGTTGCTTCTTTCTGTACCTCTCTTGCCTCTTTCTCCATCCCTGTTCCCTCTTTCTGCACTTCTCTTGCTTCTTTCTGCACCTCTCTTGCCTCTTTCTGCACCTCTGTTGTCTCTTTCTGCACTCATCTTGCCTCTTTCTGAACTTCTCTTGCTTCTTTCTACACCTCTGTAGCTTCTTTCAGCAATTCTCTTCCCTCTTTCTGCACCACTATAGCCTCTTTCTGCACCTCTGTTGCTTCTTTCTGCACTTCTCTTGCCTCTTTCTGCACCCTTCTGCCTCTTTGCACCTCCGTTGCTTCTTTCTGCACTTCTCTTCGTATTTCTGCCCCATCGTGCCTCTTTCTGCACCTCTTCTTGCCTCTTTCATGCACGTCTCTTGCTTCTTTCTGCAATGCTTCTGCCTCTTTCTGCACCCCTCTTGCCTCTTTCTGCACCTCTGTTGTTTCTTACTGCACTACTCTTGCTTCTTTCTGCACCTCTCTTGCAAATTTCTGCACCCTCTTTCCTCTTTCTGCACCCCTCATGCCTCCTTCTGTACCTCTGTTGTTTCTTATGCACTGCTCTTGCTTCTTTCTGCACCTCTTTTGCCTGTTTCTGCAACTCTCTTGCCTCTTTCTGCACTTCTCTTGCCTCCTTCTGCACCTCTGTTGCTCTCTTTTTGCACCTCTCTTCCTGTTTCTGCACCTCTCTTGCCATCTTTCTGCACCTCTCTTGCTTCTTTCTACACTTCTGTTGCTTCTTTCTGCATCTTCTGTTGACTTGTTCTGCCCACCTGTTGCCTCTTTCTGCAACTCTTCTTGCCTCTTTCTACACCTCTCTTGCCTCTTTCTGCACCTCTCTTGCCTCTTTCTGCACCTCCTGTTGCCTCTTTCTGCACATCTCTTGCCTCTTTCTGCAGTTCTCTTGCTTCTTTCTGCACCTCACTTGCTTCTTTCTGCACCCTCTTTGCTTCTTTCTGCACCTGCTTTTCCTCATTGCTGCAACTCTCCTGCCTCTTTCATGCACCTCTCTTCCCTCTTTCTGCACCTCTCTTGCCTCTTTCTGCACCTCTGTTGCTTCTTTCTGCACCTCTCTTGTCTCTTTCCATACCTAGCTTCGTACCTCTTTCAGTACCTCTGTTGCTTCTTTCTGCATCTGTGTCTGCAAATTTCTGTCACCCTCCTGCCTCTTTCTGCACCCCTCTTGCCTCTTTCTGCACCTCTGTTGCTTCTTTCTGCATCTCTCTTGCTTCTTTCTGCACTTCTCTTGCTTCTTTCTGCACCTCTCTTGCCTCTTTCTGCACCTCTGTTGCTTCTTTCTGCACCTCTCTTAGCTTCTTTCTGCACTTCTCTTCTTTCCTCTTTCTGTACCCCTCTTTCTGCACCTCTGTTCCATATTATGCATCCCTCTTGCCTCTTTCTGCACACCTGTTCCCTCTTTCTGCACCTCTTTAGCCTGTTTCTGCAACTCTCTTGCCTCTTTCTGCAGTTCTCCTGCCTCCTTCTGCACCTCATTCGCCTCTTTCTGCACCCCTCTATGCATGTTTCTGCATCCTCTTCCCTCTTTCTGCACCTCTCTTGCTTCTTTCAACACTTCTCTTGCCTCTTTCTGCACCTCACTTGCTTCTTTCTGCACCCCTTTTGCCTGTTTCTGCACCCCTCTTCCCTCTTTGTGCAACTCTCTTGCCTCTTTCTATACCTCTCTTCCCTCTTTCTACAACACTCTTGCCTCCTTCTGCACCTCTGTTGCTTCTTTCTATATGTCTCCTGCCTCTTTCTGCACCCCTGTTGCTTCATTCTGCACTTCCCATGCTTCTTTCTTCACCTGTCTTGCATCTTTCTGCACTCCTGTTGTCTCTTTCTGCACTCATCTTCCCTCTTTCTGCACTTCTCTTGCTTCTTTCTACACCTCTGTTGCTTCTTTCTGCACTTCTCCTGCCTCTTTCTGCACCCTTTGTGCCTCTTTCAGCACCTCCGTTGCTTCTTTCTGCACTTCTCTTTCGTCTTTCTGCCCCATCGTGCCTCTTTCTGCACCCTTCTTCCCTTTTCATGCACGTCTCTTGGTTCTTTCTGCAATGCTTCTGCCTCTTTCTGCACCCTACTTGCCTCCTTCTATACCACTGTTGTTTCTTACTGCACTACTCTTGCTTCTTTTTGCACCTCTCTTGCAAATTTCTGCACCCCTCTTTCCTCTTTCTGCACCCCTCATGCCTCCTTCTGTACCTCTGTTGATTTTTTATGCACTGCTCTTGCTTCTTTCTGCACCTCTTTTGCCTTTTTTTCTGCAACTCTCTTGCCTCTTTCTGCACTTCTCTTGCCTCCTTCTGCACCTCTGTTGCTTCTTTTTTGCACTTCTCTTCCTCTTTATGCACCCCTCTTGCCACTTTCTGCACCTCTGTTGCTTCTTTCTATACTTCTGTTGCTTCTTTCTGATCTTCTGTTGATTTGTTCTGCTCCCCTCTTGCCTCTTTCTGCACTCTTCTTCCCTCTTTCAACACCTCTGTTGCCTCTTTCTGCAACCCTGTTCCCTCCTTCTGAACATCTCTTGCCTGTTTCTGCAACTCTCTTGAATTTTATGCACCTCACTTGGTTGTTTCTGTACTGCTCTTGTTTCTTTATGCACCTGTCTTGCAAATTTCTGCATCCCTCTTGGCTCTTTCAGCACCCCTCTTCCCTCTTTCTGCACCTCTCTTGCCTCTGTCTGCAAACCTCTTGCTGCACCTCTGTTGCTTCTTTCTGCACTTCTCTTGCCTCTTTCTGCAGCCCTTGCATCTCTCTGCACCTAGCTTGGTTGTTTTTGTACTGCTCTTGTTTCTTTCTGCATCTGTGTTGCAAATTTCTGCACACTATTCCCTCTTTCTGCACCATTCTTACCTCTTTCTGCACCTCTCTTGCCTCTGTCTGTACCCCTCTTGCCTCTTTCTGCACTTCTCTTGCTTCTTTCTGCAATTCTCTTGCGTCTTTCTGCACCTCTGTTGCCTCTTTCTGCACCTCACTTGCTTCTTTCTGCACCCCTCTTGTCTCTTTCTGTACCCCTCTTCCCTGTTTCTGTACCTCTCTTGCCTCTGTGTGCACCCCAGTTCATTCTTTGTGCACCTCTTTTGCCTGTTTCTGCAACTCTCTTGCCTCTTTCTGTACTTTTCCTGCCTCTTTCTGCACCTCTGTTGCTTCCTTCTCCACTTCTCTTGCCTCTTTCTGCAGCATTCTTGCCTCTTTCTGCACCTCTGTTGCTTCTTTCTGCACTTCTCTTGCTTCTTTCTACAACTCTAATGCTTCTTTCTGCACCCCTTGTGCCTCTTTCTTCACCCTTCTTTCCTTTTCCTGCACATCTCTGATGGTTCTTTCTGCACTGCTCTTGCATCTTTCTGCCCCCCACTTGCCTCTTTCTGTACCTTTTTGCTTCTTTCTGCACTTCGATTGCCTCTTTCTGTACCCCTCTTGTCTCTTTCTGCACCTCTGTGGTTCATTCTGCGCTGCTCTTGCTTCTTTCTGCACCTCTGTTGGTTCTTTCTGCACTTCTCTTGCTTCTTTCTATACCTCTCTTGCTTCATTCTGCACCCCACTTGCCTCTTTCTGCACCCTTCTGCCCTCTTTGTGCACCTCTCTCTTTCTGAACTTTTCTTGCCTCTTTCTGCACGTTCTTGCTGCCTTCTGCTCTTCTTTTGCCTCTTTCTGTACCCCTCTTGCCTCTTTCTGCACCTCTGTTGTTTCTTAACGCACTGCTCTTGCTTCTTGCTGCACCTCTCTTGCAAATTTCTGCACCCCTCTTGCCTCTTTTGGCACCCCTTTCTCACTTTCTTCACCCATGTTCCCTCTTTCTGATCCTCTTCTTCCTGTTTCTGCACCTCTGCTGCCTCTTTCTGCACCTCTCTTGCTTCTTTCTGCACGTCTGTTGGTTCTTTCTGCACTTCTCTTGCTTCTTTCTGCACCTCTTGCTTCTTTCTGCACCCCTCATGCCTCTTTCTGCACCCTTCTTTCCTTTGCCTACATGTCTCTTGTTTCTTTCTTTCTGCACTGCTCTTGCCTCTTTCTGCACCCTTCTTGCCTCTTTCTGCACCTCTTTTGCTTCTTTCCGTACTTCTCTTGCCTCTTTCTGCACCCCTCATGCCTATTTCTGCACCTCTGTTGGTTCTGTCTGTACCTCTCTTGCCTCTGTGTGTACCCCTGTTCCCTCTTTGTGCACCTCTTTTGCCTGTTTCTGCAACTCTCTTGCCTCTTTCTGAACTTTTCTTACCTTGTTGCTGCCTTCTGATTTTCTCTTGCCTCTTTCTGCACCCCTCTTGTCTCTTTCTGCACTTCTCTTGCTTCTTTCTACACCGCTCTCTCCTTCTTTCTGCACCCCTTGTGCGTCTTTCTGCAACCTTCATTCATTTTCCTGCCATCTCTTGGTTCTTTCTGCACTGCTATTGCCTCCTTCTGCACCCCTCTTGCCTCTTTATGCACCCCTCTTGCCTCTTTCTACACCTCTGTTGGTTCATTCTGCAGTGCTCTTGCTTCTTTTTGCACCTTTGTTGTTTCTTTATGCACTTCTCTTGCTTCTTTCTACACCTCTCATGCTTCTTTCTGAACCCCACTTGCCTCTTTCTGCACCCTTCTTTCCTCTTTGTGCAGTTCTCTTCCCTCTTTCTGCACCTCTCTTGCCTCTTTCTCAACCCCTCTAGCCTCCTTCAGCATCTATTTTGCTTGTTTCTGTTCTTCTTTTGCCTCTTTATGTACCCCTCTTGCCTCCTTCTGCACCTCTGTTCCTTCTTTCTGCACTTCTCTTGCTTGTTTCAATCAATCAATAAGAATATTTGTAAAGCGCACTACTCACCCATGAGGGTCTCATGGCGCTGAGGGGAGTAGGTGCTGCTACTGCTCGAAGCCAGGTCTTGAGTAGCCTCCTGAAGGTTAGTAGGTCCTGGGTCTGTTGTAGGAGGATGGGGAGGGTGTTCCAGGTCTTGGCGGCGAGGTAGGAGAACGATCTTCTGCCGGTGGTCACTCTTCGGATGCGGGGGACGAGGGCGAGGGCGAGGTCGGCGGAGCGCAGCTGGCGGTTTGGGGTGTAGAAGGTGAGTCGTCTGTTGAGGTATGCCGGTCCGGTGTTGTGGAGTGCTTTGTATGCGTGGGTGAGGAGCTTGAAGGTGATCCTCTTGTTGCCGGGGAGCCAGTGCAGGTCTCTCAGGTGGTGTGAGATGTGGCTGTGGCGAGGGATGTCGAGGATGAGGCGTGCAGAGGCGTTCTGTATGCGTTGCAGTCGTTTCAGGAGTTTGGCCGAGGCTCCCGTGTAGAGGGCGTTTCCATAGTCCAGCCTGCTGCTGACGAGGGCCTGGGTGACCGTTCTTCTTGTTTTGGTGGGGATCCACCTGTAGATCTTGCGGAGCATGCGTAGGGTGTTGAAGCAGGAGGACGAGACAGCTTTGACCTGCTTGGTCATGGAGAGTGTCGAGTCGAGGATGACCCCCAGGTTGCGTGCGTGGTCGGTGGGTGTTGGTGCTGCTCTCAGTGTGGTTGGCCACCAGGAGTTGTCCCAGGCTGACAGGGTGGAGCTGAGGATGAGGACCTCCATCTTGTCTGAGTTCAGCTTCAGTCGGCTCTTCTTCATCCACTCATCGACGGCCTTCATTCCTTCGTGGAGGTTGGCTTTGGTGGTGAGGGGGACCTTGGTGAGGGAGAGAATCAGCTGGGTGTCGTCGGAGTAGGAGATGATGTTGAGGTCGTGCAGTCGGGCGACGTGGGCGAGCGGTGCCATGTAGATGTTGAACAGTGTCGGGCTGAGGGATGATCCTTGGGGTATGCCGCAGATGATCTTGGAGGCTTCGGAATGGAATTGGGGGAGGCGGACGTTCTGGGTTCTGCCGGAGAGGAAGGAGGTGGTCCATTCCAGAGCCTTGTCTCGGATCCCTGCGTTGTGGAGGCGTGTGCGTGGGGTGCGGTGGCAGACCGTGTCGAAGGCGGCTGAGAGATCCAGGAGGATGAGGGCTGCGGTTTCACCGTTGTCCAGCAGGGTCCTGATGTCATCGGTGGCGGCGATGAGGGGAGTTTCGGTACTGTGGTTGCTGCGGAACCCGGACTGGGATGGGTCCAGGATGTTGTTCTCCTCGAGGTAACGGGTCAGTTGTCTGTTGACGATCTTCTCGATGACCTTCGCCGGGAACGGGAGCAGGGAGATGGGCCGGAAGTTCTTGAGGTCTCTCGGATCCGCCTTGGGTTTCTTGAGTAAGGCGTTGATCTCTGCGTGCTTCCAGCTCTCCGAGAAGGTCGCGGTCTCGAAGGAGATGTTGATGACTTTGCGGAGATGGGGTGCGATGGTGGTGCTAGCTTTGTTGAAGATGTGGTGCGGGCACGGTCTGACGGAGAACCGGAGTGGATGGTGTTCATGATTTTGATGGTGTCGTCGTCATTCACGTTGGTCCAGGTGAGCATGGGGTCGATGCGGATGGTGGCCGGGGGTCCGAGGTGTAGTTGGCTGTCAAGGCGGTCAGGTTGTTGAAGCTGTCGTGGATGTCTGCGATCTTGTGGTGGAAGAAGGTGGCAAGGGAGTCGCACAGGTCTTGCGATGGTGGGATGTTGTTGGCGTTGGAGCTGGGGTTGGAGAGTTCCTTCACGATGTTGAAGAGCTCTTTGCTGTTGTGTGCGTTGTTGTCGAGGTGGTCCTTGAAGGAGGCCCTTTTGGCGGTTCTGATTAGGTGATGGTGTCTGCGGATGGCGTTCTTGTGGGCCTCATGGCTGTCCGGGGTCTGTTCGCGGTGCCATTTCTTCTCTAGTTTCCGGCACGTTTGCTTGGAGGCCTGGAGGTCCGCGGTGAACTAGCTGGCTTTCTTGTCGGTGTGTCTGTTGGAGGTTTTCTTGATCGGGGCGAGTGTGTTGGTGCAGTCGTCGATCCATTGCCTGAGGTCGCGGGCGGCAGTGTCGGTGTCGGTAGGGTCGGCGGGTGGGCTCCAGGCGAGGGTGGTGTTAAGCTGGACATCGGTGACTTTGCTCCAGCTGCGGCGGGGGATCTGTTGAGTGCGGTGGTGCGGTGGTGAAGTGGATGCAGTGATGGTCGGTCCAGTGGAGTTCGGTGGTGTGACTGAAAGAGACATGGGAGCTTGCAGAGAAGATGGGCTCGAGCGTGTGGCCGGCGGAGTGGGTGGGCATTGTGACGAGCTGTCTGAGTCCGAGATTGGCGAGGTTGTCGTTCAGGGTGGTGGAGTTGGTGTTGTTGGTGTTCTCAAGGTGGAAGTTCAGGTCTCCGAGGAGGATGTAGTCTGTGGAGGCCCTGGCGTGCGTGCTGACGAAGTCGGCGATAGAGTCACTGAACTGAGGCCGGGGTCCAGGGGGTCTGTAGACGAGCGTTCCTCTGAGGGTGGTGTTTGGTTCGTGTGGATCTGGAAGTGCAGGTGTTCGGTGGTGCTGAGGGTGTCGTCGGTGCTGGTCGAGACCCTGAGGGTCTTCTTGTGGACGATGGCGATTCCACCTCCTACTCCGTTGGTGCGGTCCCTGTGGGTGATCTTGTAGCCGTCCGGAATGGCTATGGCGATGTCGGGCTATGGCGATTTTGTTTCTGCACCCATATTGCCTCTTTCTGCACATCTGTTGCTACTTTCTGCACCCTTCTTGCCTCTTTCTGCACTCTTTTGCCTTTTTCTGCACTTCTCTTGCCTCTTTCTGCACCCCTCTTGCCTCTTTCAGCACCTCTGTTGCTTCTTTCTGCACTTCTCTTTCGTCTTTCTGCCCCCTCATGCCTCTTTCTGCACCCTTCTTCCCTTTTCATGCACGTCTCTTGGTTCTTTCTGCACTGCTCCTGCCTCTTTCTGCACCCCACTTGCCTCCTTCTATACCTCTGTTGTTTCTTACTGCACTACTCTTGATTCTTTTTGCACCTCTCTTGCAAATTTCTGCACCCCTCTTGCCTCTTTCTGCACCCCTCATGCCTCCTTCTGTACCTCTGTTGGTTCTTTCTGCACTTCTGTTGCTTCTTTCTGAACTGCTGTTGCTTTTTTCTGCTCCCCTCTTGACTCTTTCTGTAATCTTCTTCCCTCTTTCTACACCTCTCTTCCCTCTTTCTGCACCTCTGTTTCCTCTTTCTGCACCCCTGTTCCCTCTTTCTGCACATCTCTTGCCTGTTTCTGCAACTCTCTTGCCTCTTTATGCACCTCACTTGGTTGTTTCTGTAATGCTCTTGTTTCTTTCTGCACCTGTCTTGCAAATTTCTGCACCCCTCTTGCCTCTTTCAGCATCTCTCTTCCCTCTTTCTGCACCTCTCTTGCCTCTGGCTGCAACCCTCTTGCTACACCTCTGTTGCTTCTTTATGCACTTATCTTGCCTCTTTCTGCGCCCCTTGCCTCTTTCTGCACCTAGCTTGGTTGTTTTTGTACTGTTTTTGTACTGTTTTCTTTCTGCATCTGTGTTGCAAATTTCTGCACCCTCTTCCCTCTTTCTGCACCATTCTTACCTCTTTCTGCATCTCTCTTGCCTCTGTCTGCACCCCTCTTGCCTCTTTCTGCACTTCTCTTGCTTCTTTCTGCAATTCTCTTGCGTCTTTCTGCACCTCTGTTGCCTCCTCTGTACCTCACTTGCTTCTTTCTGCACTTATCTTGCCTCTTTCTGCCCCCCACTTGCCTCTTTCTGAACCTTTTTGCTTCTTTCTGCACTTCTCTTGCCTCTTTCTGCGCCCCTCTTGCCTCTTTCTGCACCTCTGTGGTTCTTTCTGCACTGCTCTTGCTTCTTTATGCACCTCTGTTTGTTCTTTCTGCACTTATCTTGCTTCTTTCTACACCTCTCTTGCTTCATTCTGCACCCCACTTGCCTCTTTCTGCACCCTTCTTCCCTCTTTGTGCACCTCTCTTTCCTCTTTCTGAACTTTTCTTGACTCTTTCTGCACCTTGTTGCTGCCTTCAACTCTTCTTTTGCTTCTTTCTGTACCCCTCTTGCCTCTTTCTCTACCTCTGTTGTTTCTTAACGCACTGCTCTTGCTTCTTTCTGCACCTCTCTTGCAAATTTCTGCACCTCTCTTGCCTCTTTTGGCACCCCTTCTCTCTTTCTTCACCCATGTTCCCTCTTTCTGAACCTCTGCTTCCTGTTTCTGTACCTCTTATGCCTCTTTCTGAACTTCTCTTGCTTCTTTCTGTACTTCTCTTGCTTCTTAATGCACCTCTCTTGCTTCTTTCTGCACGTATGTTGGTTCTTTCTGCACTTCTCTTGCTTCTCTCTGTACCTCTTCCTTCTTTATGCACCCCTCATGCCTCTTTCTGCACCCTTCTTTCCTTTTCCTACATGTCTCTTGGTTCTTTCTGCACTGTTCTTGCCTCTTTCTGCACCCTTCTTGTCTCTTTCTGCACCTCTTTTGCTTCTTTCTGCACTTCTCTTGCCTCTTTCTGCACTCCTCGTGCCTATTTCTGCACCTCTGTTGGTTCTGTCTGTACCTCTCTTGCCTCTGTGTGCACCCCTGTTCCCTCTTTGTGCACCTCTTTTGCCTGTTTCTGCAACTCTCTTTCCTCTTTCTGAACTTTTCTTGCGTCTTTCTGTACCTTGTTGCTGCCTTCTGCACTTCTCTTGCCTCTTTCTGCACCCCTTTTGCCTCTTTCTGCACCTCTGTTGCTTCTTTCTGCACTTCTCTTGCTTCTTTCTACACCTCTCTTTCCTTCTTTCTGCACCCCTCGTGCGTCTTTCTGCAACCTTCATTCATTTTCATGCCATCTCTTGGTTCTTTCTGCACTGCTCTTGCCTCCTTCTGTACCCCTCTTGCCTCTGTTTGCACCCCTCTTGCCTCTGTTTGCACCTCTTTTGCTTCTTTCTGCACTTCTCTTGCCCCTTTATGCACCCCTCTTGCCTCTTTCTGCACCTCTGTTTGTTCTTTCTGCACTGCTCTTGCTTCTTTTTGCACCTCTATTGTTTCCTTCTGCACTTCTCTTGCTTCTTTCTACACGTGTCATGCTTCTTTCTGAACCCCACTTGCCTCTTTCTGCACCCATCTTCCCTCTTTGTGCAGCTCTCTTCCCTCTTTCTGCACCTCTCTTGCCTCTTTCTGCACCCCTCTAGCCTCTTTCCGCATCTAATTTGCTTGTTTCTGCTCTTCTTTTGCCTCTTTCTGTACCCCTCTTGCCTCCTTCTGCACCTATGGTCCTTCTTTCTGCACTTCTCTTGCTTCTTTCTGCACCCATCTTGCCTCTTTCTGCACCTCTGTTGCTACTTTCTGCACCCTTCTTGCCTCTTTCTGCACTCTTTTGCTTTTTTCTGCACTTCTCTTGCCTCTTTCTGCACCCCTCTTGCCTCTTTCTGCACCTCTGTTGGTTCTGTCTGAGTTTCCACTCTATGAATGTCAGATCTGCATCAAGCACTTTGCAGATGTTCTAGTTCAGGCCTAGACATATTCGCCATAATATAACACTCTGTGGTGTTGTTGTTAGTGCCGAAATAAACCGTAGTGGCTGCACACACTGATTAACAGATGGCGGGTCTTCCACTGCTGCTGGGTGCAATCACTAAGTTGGGACTGGGAGTTGCACCGCAGTCCATGCCAGTTGCACATACGAGTTTGGCCCATATAGCCAGTGCGCGTGACGTGCTGTGCAATATCTGGTGTACTCACTATCCTAACCAGTCTGACATACAATGCATGTGGCACAGAGTAAAAGGAGTATACTTTAGTTAAAGAACTGCACATGCACCAGATATCCATGAGGCCCCAATTGTCTAACCAGTTTGTGAGGACTCTAGCATTTGATGAGGCAGAGGTTCGGTGCTGAGGGGAAACGAGCGGTCTAAGTCACCATCGAACATGCTATTAAAGTTGCCACCCAGTAACCAGGTTGTCCCACTCCACTGTGAGAGGGTCCCCAACAGAGTGCTGAGGTATGTTGTCTGATCTGTGTTAGGGGCATAAATGGCTACCAATTAGCATGTGTCTACCATTGAGCCTACTCAATACAAGAGGATATATGCTCTCAGGGTCTGTCACCACATCTTCTACAATGAATGAGACTCCTGGCTTGACCCACACAAGTGCCCCATGTGCATATGAGAAGAAATCAGTTGGGAACATCTGTTCACGCCAGTGATGAAGTTTAGACATCTCTGAGTGCGTAAGATGGGATACTTGCAGTAGCACTATATGCACTTGGTATTGATTCAGATAGGAGTAGAAAGCATAGCAGCTGTCAGGGGTATTAATGCCTCTCACATTCCAGGTCAATATGTTAAAGTTTGCCATTTAGTGACTTGGAGAGATGGGTTTGCAGGGGTGTCAGGGAGAAACAAATTAGTGTACACAAGGAACTCCATTGCTGCAACATCAAAGTGGAGCCATACTTCTTGCGTAACCAGAGTATACCAAACACATTTGAAACGTACAAAGCCTCAGATACCAGAGGAGCAGAACACCAACCGGGCATCTGCCCAAATCAACGAATGCGTGAGAGAGCAAATAGGAGCAAACTCCTACAGAGCCCCTTCAGTTATATAGTTTATAACCGTTGCCTGCATTGCCCGTGGGCTTCCTCTGACATACTACATCTGAGGCCGGTGGTAGTCCACTCTAGGGGCATCTCACAGGAAGCGGGGAGCTTATTTAACAGTAATTGCTCTAGTTCTAAGAGTCAGAGGGTATCACATACAATTTGAGAGATCTAGCATCAAATACAACCACAGTGTGTCAGATAATGTCATCTGATGTTTGTGGTTTCACCTCTGAGGGAGGTACAGATTCCAGTTTAGAAGGCCATGTTGTAGTTAAACTATCATCACTGGAGGAGTGAAGCGACTCTGTATCAGGGCTATGGTTTTGCGACCACAATCATCTGCTCCATGTCTGGTGCGGCCCCAGGAACCAGGGGCCAGCTGTGTAGTTGTGGGGCATCTGTGGCGTCAACTGTGTGTACCCATGGCAGCAGCCTCGGTGTCCAACGTAGATCGGCAATCAGCATGGGGGCCGTACTTCTCCAACCATCTCCATGTGTCCTACGGGGAGTCAAAGAAATATGTAACCCCATTTGCGACCACTCGGTGTCTGGCTGGGTAAAACAATGCATATTTCAGAGCCTGCGTTATACAGCAGCAAATGTACTGCACCTTTTTTGGACTGCCACTGTGTAATCTGGACAGAGTGTCATGGGCTAGAGTTCTACTATCTGCTCCTTTGACGCAACCTTGTCTGCAAGTTTGCGATGGTCTGCGACAACACAGTCTATTCTGGATTTGAAGGAGGTTCTGGAATTCTCTATAGCAGTCAGTAGGGTGTCAAACTTGCTTTCCGTTGCCACAGCTTAAGCCTGGTGTAGGAAATTAGGATCTGCTTCTTGTGGTTGTCCTCACTTTTTGCTTCATGTTACACTGTTTTTGACTCGTCTGACTGGGATCCTGCTAATCACGACCCCCAGTCTATCTGCTTTTCCCTAAACTGTTATGTCATGTACTTAGTTATACTCCAGATTGGATACTGGGGTACCCTTCTCAGTCCCTAGTATATGGTACCCATGTACCCAGGGCATAGGTACCCCAGAGGCCTCCCATGGGCTGAAGCATGTAATATGCCACCCATGAGAGGCCATGCTAAATGGATCTACAGACCTGCCATTGCAGCCTGTGTAAGATGGTGCATGCATCACTTACTTGAGGTATAGGTTTACTATATCTAAGGGTCACTACACTTAAAACCTATAAGTCACCCCTATAGCAGGGTTTTACAATCCTGAGGGCAGGGTGCTTGGTTCTAAGTGAGAGGGTGCCACTGCATGAGCAGGACACCCCTGCAGCATACGGAGTCCATTCTCCCGGGTAGTTACGAGATATAGAGTGGCATTATGCGACCGCGTGATGACCAACTTTAAAATGTCTGAAAGTAACCCTATTGTGTTTGGTGTCAAACACTGTGGAATCATACCCCCACACCAGTAACCAGTGTGGGAGGTATGATTCCACCCCTCAGAAACGAGCTTTGTGAGGTCCCTGGTGTTCCTGGTTCCAGCCTTCTAGTCACGGGCAGCCCAAAAGGGTTGCTGCCGGCCAGAGACACATTTCTGCCCTCCTGCTGCTGACCCAAGCTCGAGCAGTGGAAGGCAGAACAATAGGCATCCTGTCACAGGGAGGTGTGATCTCCTCCCAGACAGGATTTATTGTATTAGGCCTGGTTAGGTGTGCTTGCCAGCGACCGAAAGTCTGTATGAGGGGCACACTTGGTGTCCCTGTGCCTAGTCCAGTTCAAACCAGTCCTTGGAGCTGTTGGCTCCTGCTCTGGTGCAAAACTGGACAAAGGACATGGGAGAAACCTCCCCACTGTCCAGACCCCCCTGGGAGGGTCCCCTGAATGTGTCCAACCCTCTCCC
>CAWUFW010023281.1:0-78632 GCA_963921515.1 Calotriton arnoldi
CCCGAGCACGTAAACAGCGTCCCGAACACGAACGACGCGTTCCCGAGCAAGAAAACGCATCGCGAACGGGCGCGCCAAGCAGCTACGCACGCTCGCGAAGCTATGCGAAGCTCGCGTAGCGCTTCGACGTCTTCGCGTAGCTTCGCGTAGAGCGACTACGCGAACTACGCCCAGGGTTAGATGCACCAACCTAAAGTGATTTCCAAAAAGATATAATCCATCAAGTCAATTTGTGTCCAAAGTATTCTTTAATCTTCACAACAAATCCTTTAAAACCAGCCAAAGCGTTTCGTCCACCTCTGTGGACGCTGGGGGTCGCGTAACACGGGGAAATCTCACCCGCCCCGGACACGGAAATGATTGATAGCTCTTTCTCGATTCTGTGGGTGGTGGTGCATGGCCGTTCATAGTTGGTCGAGCGATTTGTCTGGTTAATTCCGATAACGAACAAGACTCCACGTTGATTGTGGCAGCTCTCATGTTCGTTAGGTTAGTCCGGTCATGCATATCCAGTTTTACATACATTGTCCTGTCCACACGACAATAACGTTCTGAAGGGTTCTGATTGGGCTCAGAGATTTGGCTTTACAGTGGTTGACAAGTTCTCTCATCCCGATCACAGGCGGTTAACCTTGGTTCGTATCGTTCCGCTGTATCAGAATTGTCCAAGGGAGTACCACAGGGCTCTTGTTTGAGCCCGACTTTGTTTAACATCGATGTGGCTCCCTTGGCCAATCTGTTAAGGAGTAGCGGGTTTATTCCCGTCTCCTATGCGGACGATACCCAACTGCTTTTTCCATTCGCAAAATTTACGCCCTCGGTACAGGCTGCTTTCTCTTTGGGAATGAGAAACATCGCGCAGTGGATGAGGAGTAACTTTCTTCAGTGCAATGTGGGGAAGACGGAGATTATGCTTTTGGGGAGGCTCAATTTCTGTGGACCCCCAACTGGTGGCCCACAGATCTGGGTACCGCCCCCGCCCCTAAGTCCTGTGTAAAAACTTGGGTGTTCGTCTGGAGCAGACCCTTACCATGAAGGAGCACGCTGCACAGACAGCTGGCTCCTGTTTCCATGTGTTGGGCCTACTGCGCCGCATCCTTCCCTTGCTTCCTGATTCATCCAGGAAGACGCTAACCCAGGCGCTTATTTTAAGCCACCTGGATTATTGCAACAGCCTATTGCTGAGTGCTAATGAGGCTGCTCTTAATAGATTGCAGGTTGTTCAGAATACGGCAGCACGTTTGATCCTGAACGCCCCACCCAGGACAGCCTCTCGGCCTTTGCTCTTTAAGCTTCACTGGCTCCCTATACGAGAACGAGTACAATTTAAAATCTGTTGCACCATACACAGGGCCTTGTCCAATTCTGGCCCTAGCTATCTTACAGATAAATTTACTCCCTATATACCTCAGCGGTCTCTCCGCTCAGGATCTCAATCCCTCCTTGCAGTGCCTAGAATCAAACGGTCCAGACAAGGTGGGAAGTCGCTTTCTTATTTAGGCCCCTGTTTCTGGAATAAGCTTCCTGTGCAGCTTAGACAGTGCACGGAATATTCCCTCTTTAGGAAACAGCTCAAGACTTTTCTTTTCTGCTCCTGATTTTGATTCTATTTTTTAGCAGTGAGTTCCTCTCAGGTGCCCCGTCCCGAGCGCAGAGATACCCCTTCGGGGGTCGATTCTGGCGCTTTATAAATTAATAAATAAATAATAAATAAAGGGTGACCTTTTACCCAGAAGTTAGCATTGTCGCTTCGTAAACAGGCTCCTGGTATAGTATCATAATAACGCTGTACCTGACGTACATAAACATGTCCCCAGGCACGTCATAGTTAGTCTGTATAAGGGTCACCACTTTTTTCATCCTTGGCCAACAGGCCATGATCGCATTTGTTTTGATAAACATTTATGTTTGTTTGAAAACATTCATGATTGTTTTCAAAACATATGTATTCTAGAAGAAACCCTGGAGTGACCACTCTAGTATACAAGACCCTTATTCCCCCTGCAAATTAGAGGAGAATTCCTTCCAAGCTGACACGGGGTCCTGCATGCTGAATCTTCGACACGCAGCGGTCTGACTTCCCTTGCGGGGTGTCATCCTCGGAGCAGAGACGGGGTCCTTCGTTCTCTACCATCAGGTGAGGGGGTTGGAGCTTCCCTAGGGGATTCTTGGCTACCTACATACATATGCACATATACATGCTACATCTACATATCTAGGCTTGGTACATTAAGGCAAATTACGTAGGGAGCGCATTTTAGGAGTAAGCAAGGGCTACGGTCTTACCTGAACTATATCAGTTCACCTTCTTAGCACTATGGTAGAAATGAACCTACTGTTTACTATATTGGTACTTGCAATTTCTTTAGTATGCTCCTGTCTCCCGATTGTCGCAGCAAATATGTTTTACACAAGACGGATGCTGGACCAATAAATACTTATTGAAAACGTCCTACTCGCCATCCTGTGTATTTTCTGAGAATAAGCAAGCACGAGCGACTGAGCGAAAAGTACTGTACTGTTTTCCACGATACCCGAGGAATCAGGGTTGTCATGTTCAGTGGTTGCCAATAACTACCTACATAACTCTAAGATACAAGGGGGCGGTAGTGGCACTGTAGACCTAGCTGATCTAATGGCTGACAACCTGCGGGGGTGTCCGGAGTCTGTTTGTACACCAAGCCCACAGTCTATGTCATCCAAAACACGCAGGTCCTGGGGATTCCTGGGAACTACATGACATGGCGCCGCCAACGCTGGTTTGGTTCTTATATTAACAGTTAAAATCGGAGTAGTTCAGTCGTGCTTTCTCAGAGAGCCCTACTCACACTATTCAAAGACGTCTGAAGTGGAAAGGAAATCCGCCTCAGCTGAGCAGATATACCCTGTGTATTGGCTGAAGGTTTAAACAAGCTTGTACAGATAGAAAGTTCCTACATTGTGCAAAACCAAAGCATGCGTGCGTATATATATATTCACTGAAAAAACCATAGGTTTTAGGGACGTTATAGTTAGAAATTAGCATTTAAAAAACCTTTGAAATTCACTGAAAAAACCATAGGTTTTAGGGAAGTTATAGTTAGAAATTAGCATTTAAAAAATGTCATGAGTGATGTAATATGTGACGTCATCAGCAGTGCATTGCGGGGGCGCGAGTTATAACGGCCGAATTTCACTGGTTTTGTACGAGTGAAATGTCCAACTAACTATAATGTCCCTGAAACCTGTGGTTTTTTCAGTGAATTTCAAAGGTTTTTTAAATGCTAATTTCTAACTATAACTTCCCTAAAACCTATGTTTTTTTCAGTATATATATATATAATGTGACCAAGACCACGGACGTGGTCGAAACGCGTCGTCCTTGTCTGTCTTAGAGAAATAAACTGCCTTGACCGACCGAGTGGGCTCGCCTGGATTTTGTTCATCCTAGATCCTTTCTGTGGATATATATATATATATATATGCAAAGAACTCCATCCAACAGCATCCAAGTCGTCAGGAAAGGACGGACACGGACCCAAAATTGCTTCGTGCGAAAAGGTTATTATTTATTTCATTCCATATCGGCACCACGCACCGCCATGACGCGTTTCGACCCAAGAAGGGCCTTGATCACATATGTATGTATATATATCAAAGCTCCAAGGTTCCCACCAGTTTGAGACGCACTCTGACATCCACTACAGAAACCTTCATGAGGTAAAAGCCGGATCGGCGGGCGGATCCAGTTTACAGCATGCCTGTCGATTCACGCCTGACGCGTTTTGTGCTCATTGCACTCTTCAGAGGCGCGACAGTCAATTTGGCATAAAGGCCACACCTCCCACTTATGATATGGGCCCTCCAAGGGGCGACTCAAATGAGTCTGCGTTGGTTTGTGGGTCTTGTAGTGTGTGCCTTAGTTATGTGCCGCTGTCTGAAACATTCCAAGCCCACCAATGGGCCTCCACTCGCTCCTCCGGCTTGTCAATCCTCAATGGATGCCTCCACATTAAGACTCCGTGATTCGGAGCCCCGTTGCCCCATATTTCTGGGTGGTGCGTCTCCCGCGGCTGGGAGGCCGCGTTGTACATCAAAGCTCCAAGGTTCCCACCAGTTTGAGACGCACTCTGACATCCACTACAGAAACCTTCATGAGGTAAAAGCCGGATCGGCGGGCGGATCCAGTTTACAGCATGCCTGTCGATTCACGCCTGACGTGTTTCGTGCTCATTGCACTCTTCAGAGGCGCGTGCTTTCAAGTTTCTTTATTGGCCCCCGGTGTGCTTTTAATTAGAACTGCAATAACCAGCGTGCAACAGAATAGTGAATTATTATTCAAATGGCACACCGGGGACAATAAAGAAACTTGAAAGCACGCAGAGGTTAAAAGCAGGCACGTAACTTGAAGCTGCTCATGGAGGCCTCTGAGGAAGGGGAAAGGATTCCCTGAAACGCGTAAGGCCGGGGACTTCAATCGGGATGTGAAGCTGATTGTTTTTTTCAATAAAGGGTTTACCTACCTGCTATGGAGTGCGTCCTCAAATCTGGTGTAATCTTGTGAAGGCATATGTATATGTATATGTATGTATGTATGTATGTATGTGTATATATGTATATGTATGTATATGTATGTATATATATGTATGTGTATATATGTATGTATATATGTATATATATATATGTATGTATATATGCCAATCGAAAGTGCCCGAAGGAAGAAGGCGCCACACACGACTAGATTTCACCTTTTTATTTGAGCAGACAGCAGCATACCCAGCGAAGCCTTCACAGCCAAGTGTCCTTTGCCAAACGCGTTTCGGGTTTCACATCCCTTTTTCACTGGCCGACAACATGGAGAAACAGCTGTGCAGATTCAATCGCATTTGCGATAGGTGAAGTAAGTCCCGCCCTTGTGGGCGCACTGCATCATGGTATAGGTAGTTCAGGTAAGTTTAAAATCATTATGATTGCCGCTTTGCACTCCTTTTGTTTTTCTTAAAATCCCAATGGGTTGCCGCTTCCAGCGAGGCTGAGCTGCTGCCACACTTGCGTCCGATTCAAACAGGCACGTCGTTCCACTTGCACCCATTCACGGGCATATGGACCTGCAATTCTGATTTGCAGTGGGACAGCCTTCGCGGCCAGGGCAGACCGCAACATAAGCCAATCGAAAGTGCCCGAAGGAAGAAGGCGCCACACACGACTAGATTTCACCTTTTTATTTGAGCAGACAGCAGCATACCCAGCGAAGCCTTCACAGCCAAGTGTCCTTTGCCAAACGCGTTTCGGGTTCCACATCCCTTTTTCACTGGCCGACAACATGGAGAAACAGCTGTGCAGATTCAATCGCATTTGCGATAGGTGAAGTAAGTCCCGTCCTTGTGGGCGCACTGCATCATGGTATAGGTAGTTCAGGTAAGTTTAAAATCATAATGATTGCCGCTTTGCACTCCTTTTGTTTTTCTTAAAATCCCAATGGGTGGGACTTACTTCACCTATCGCAAATGCGATTGAATCTGCACAGCTGTTTCTCCATGTTGTCAGCCAGTGAAAAAGGGATGTGGAACCAGAAACGCGTTTGGCACGATGACATCATCCAGTGACTGTGTGTTTCTGTAAAGTTTAAATATGTTTAATATATATAGGGAAAGGCGTATTGAAGAATGAGTGAGTGTATAAGTGTCTGAATGGATAATTTAGTACGTGAGTGACTGACTCTACAAGTGAGTGATTAAACGTATCTTACTGAATGCATGGGTTAGTGACTAAACTGTGTGAATGTCTGTATCCGTCTGTTTGTTGGTGTGTAAGTGGATGCATGGATTTGCGAATAGCTACATGAGTGTCTATATGGGTTATTGATTGGTTCTCTGAGTATCTGTATGGCTGCCTGAGTGTTTGTGTGGGTGGGGTGTGTGTGACTCTATACATAGATGTGTGAGTGGGTGATTCACTGGGTGCATGATTTCAAGAGTGCAACTGTGATGGACTGCTTGGGTGGGTGAGTGAGTGTGTGTATGGGTGTGTTAGTGAGTGAATGTATATCTCAGTGGTACATGTGCGAGTAACTACATATGTAAAAGGCAGTATATATGTGTGTTAGAGTATTTAAATGGCTATAAGTGAGAGTGTGTTATTGTGAGAGTGGCTGTATGGATGCGTGTGTGCTTGTATCAGTTATTGTATAAGAGCGTAAGAATGTGCTAGTATTTGTATGAGTAAGTGAGCTGGTGTGTGTATAACTGTATAGGTGAGTAAATGAGTGTGTGATTAATTTTTGCATGACTGACTAGGTGTGTGAGTACCTCTATGGATGAGTGGCGGTGTGTGAGTGTTTATATAGGTGTATGAGTGCATATGATAGTCCTGTACTGAGTGACTGTAAGTATGAGTGACTGTACAGGTGAGTGAGTGGATGTGTGTGTAGACCTAAGAATCAGTGAGTGGGTATGTAGTTTTTGGTGTTGGAGTGTCTATGGTTTTGAGAATGGCAGTCTGTAATTTAGAGTGGGTGTATCAAAAGTTATATTAGGGTGTGAGTAGATGCATGAAATTATCACATGGATGATGTCATCAGTGATGTCATTTGAGATGTCATCAGTGATGTCATCAGTGATGTCACTGACCATGTCATGAGTGATGTAATATGTGACATCATCAGCAGTGCATTGCGGGGCGCGAGTTATAGTTAGCTGAACTAACTATAACGGGGGAATTTCTATGGTTTTGTACGAGTGAAATGTCCAACTAACTATAACTGTCCCTAAAACCTATGGTTTTTTCAGTGAATTTCAAAGGTTTTTTAAATGCTAATTTCTAACTATAACGTGTCTGAAACCTATGGTTTTTTCAGTGAATTTCAAAGGTTTTTTAAATGCTAATTTCTAACTATAACGTGCCTGAAACCTATGATTTTTAAGTGAATTTCAAAGGTTTTTAAATGCTAGTTTCTAACTATGCCAACAGAGGTAGGACATGTGAAGAAAGAAGAAAAAACGCACAGAAAGAAGCAAAAGATGTGCAGAAAGAACCAACAGAGGAGCAGAAAGAGGCCTTGTTGCAAAATCATCCTGTGCCCACAACCTTTTCAGACGGGTACTGGTGGTAACTGACTCTGACTAACCAGAGCCAGTGCTATGCTAAAAGACACTTAGAATACAGTGAAAACACCTACATACACTAGGGAACACTATGCGTTGGGGTACCCCTGTGATTAGCATGACCTCCTCTGCAAGTCCCTAGTGCATAATAGGGCAGGGGGATTAAAACTACCTCTTAAAACGCGCTACAGGGTGCGTATGCACAGTGGTGACGGGAGGGGGCCTGAGGTGACATGCGTGCAAACACGGCCCGTGGCGCGTTTTAAGTTGCGGGATTAAGTCCCCTTGAATCCTGAGGGTCCCTGGGGCCCAACTAGCCCCCAGGTACCTACAGTTAGGACCACAGAGCTGAGTTGCAGAGAGGCGTTCCGAGGCCACGCACCTTTTTTCACCTCTCTGCAACGCAACTCTGTTGTGCTTACTGAAGGTACCTGGTGGGCTAGTTGGCCCCAGGATTCAAAGGGAATTAACTCCCCAACTTAAAACGCACCACAGGGCGTGTTTGCGCACATGTCACCTGAGGCCCCGCCCCCTCCCTTCACCACTGTGCAAACACGCCCTGTGGCGCGTTTTAAGTTGGGGGATTAGGTCACCTTGAATCCTGAGGGTCCCTGGGGCCCAACTAGCCCACCAGGTACTTCCAGTAAGCACCACAGGCCTGCGTTGCAACGCCTGTAACAAATTGTGCAGTTGTGTTTAGGTAGTGAAGAGGGTCGTGCTGGGGGTAGTGTTTTAGGGTTTAGGGTAGTGCAGTGGTGTTTGTGTAGTGTAGGGGGTCATGCTGGGGGTAGATTTAGGGTTTAGGGTAGTGCAGTGGTGTTTGGGTAGTGTAGGGAGTCGTGCTGGGGGGTGTTTTAGGGTTTAGGGTAGTACAGTGGTGTTTGGGTAGTGTAGGGGGTCGTGCTGGGGGTAGTGTTTTAGGGTTTAGGGTAGTGCAGTGGTGATTGGGTAGTGTAGGGGGTCGTGCTGGGGTTAGTGATTTAGGGTAGTGCAGTGGTGTTTGGGTAGAGTAGGGGATACTGCTGGGGGTAGTGTTTTAGGGTTTAGGGTAGTGCAATGGTGTTTGGGTAGTATAGGGGTACTGCTGGGGGTAGTGATTTAGGGTAGTGCAGTGGTGTTTGGGTAGTGTAGGGGATACTGCTGGGGGTAGTGTTTTAGGGTTTAGGGTAGTGCAATGGTGTTTGGGTAGTGTAGGGGGTACTGCTGGGGGTAGTGTTTTAGGGTTTAGGGTAGTGCAGTGGTGTTTGGGTAGTGTAGGGGGTACTCCTGGGGGTAGTGTTTTATGGTTTAGGGTAGTGCAGTGGTGTTTGGGTAGTGTAGGGGTTCGTTCTGGGGGTAGTTTTTAGGGTTTAGGGTAGTGCAGTGGTGTTTGTGTAGTGTAGGAGGTCGTGTTTTAGGGTTTAGGGTAGTGCAGTGGTCTTTGGGTAGTGTAGGGAGTCATGCGGGGGTATTGTTTTAGAGTTTAGGGTAGTGCAGTGGTCTTTGGGTAGTGTAGGGGGTCGTGCGGGGGTAGTGTTTTAGGGATTAGGGTAGTGCATTGGTGTTTGGGAAGTGTAGGGGGTCATGTGGGGGTAGTGTTTTAGGGTTTAGGGCAGTGCAGTGGTGTTTGGGTAGTGTAGGGGGTCGTGCTGGGGGAGTGTTTTAGGGTTTAGGGCAGTGCAGTGGTGTTCGGGTAGTGTAGGGGGTCGTGCTGGGGGAGTGTTTTAGGGTTTAGGGCAGTGCAGTTGTGTTCGGGTAGTGTAGGGGGTCGTGCTGGGGGAGTATTTTATGGTTTAGGGTAGTGCAGTGGTGTTCGGGTAGTGTAGGGGTAGTGCTGGGGGTAGTGTTGTAGGGTTTAGGGCAGTGCAGTGGTGTTCGGGTCAGTGTAGGGGGTCGTGCTGGGGGTGGTGTTTTAGGGTTTAGGGCAGTGCAGTGGTGTTCGGGGAGTGTAGGAGGTCGTGCTGGGGGTGGTGTTTCAGGGTTTAGGGCAGTGCAGTGGTGTTCGGGCAGTGTAGGGGGTCGTGCAGGGGTAGTGTTTCAGGGTTTAGGGCAGTGCACTGGTGTTCGGGCAGTGTAGGGGGTCGTGCAGGGGTAGTGTTTCAGGGTTTAGGGCAGTGCAGTGGTGTTCGGGCAGTGTAGGGGGTCATGCTAGGGGTGGTGTTTCAGGGTTTGGGGCAGTGCAGTGGTGTTCGGGCAGTGCAGGGGGTCGTGCTGGGGGTGGTGTTTCAGGGTTTAGGGCAGTGCAGTGGTGTTCGGGCAGTGTAGGGGGTCGTGCTGGGGCTGGTGTTTCAGGGTTTAGGGCAGTGCAGTGGTGTTCGGGCAGTGTAGGCGGTCGTGCTGGGGCTGGTGTTTCAGGGTTTAGGGCAGTGCAGTGGTGTTCGGGCAGTGTACGGGGTCGTGCTGGGGCTGGTGTTTAGGGTTTAGGGCAGTGCAGTGGTGTTCGGGCAGTGTACGGGGTCTGTGCTGGGGCTGGTGTTTCAGGGTTTAGGGCAGTGCAGTGGTGTTCGGGCAGTGTAGGGGGTCGTGCTGGGGCTGGTGTTTCAGGGTTTAGGGCAGTGCAGTGGTGTTCGGGCAGTGTAGGGGGTCGTGCTGGGGGTGGTGTTTCAGGGTTTTGGGCAGAGCAGTGGTGTTCGGGAAGTGTAGGGGGTCGTGCTGGGGGTGGTGTTGGGTTTAGGGCAGTGCAGTGGTGTTCGGGCAGTGTAGGGGGTCTTGCTGGGGGTGGTGTTTCAGGGTTTAGGGCAGTGCAGTGGTGTTCGGGCAGTGTAGGGGGTCTTGCTGGGGGTGGTGTTTCAGGGTTTAGGGCAGTGCAGTGGTGTTCGGGCAGTGTAGGGGGTCTTGCTGGGGGTGATGTTTCAGGGTTTAGGGCAGTGCAGTGGTGTTCGGGCGGTGTAGGGGGTCCTGCTGGGGGTAGTGTTTCAGGGTTTAGGGCGGTGCAGTGGTGTTCGTGCAGTGTAGGGGGTCGTGCTGGGGGTGGTGTTTCAGGGTTTAGGGAAATGCAGTAGTGTTCGGGCAGTGTAGGGGGTCGTGCAGGGGGTGGTGTTTCAGGGTTTAGGGCAGTGCAGTGGTGTTCTGGCAGTGTAGGGGGTCGTGCTGGGGGTGGGGTTTCAGGGTTTAGGGCAGTACAGTGGTGTTCGGGCAGTGTAGGGGTCGTGCAGGGGTGGTGTTTCAGGGTTTAGGGCAGTGCAGTGGTGTTCGGGCAGTGTAGGGGTCGTGCTGGGGCTGGTGTTTCAGGGTTAAGGGCAGTGCAGTGGTGTTCGGGCAGTGTACGGGGTCTTGCTGGGGGTGGTGTTTCAGGGTTTAGGGCAGTGTGTGTTCGGGCAGTGTAGGGGGTCTTGCTGGGGGTAGTGTTTCAGGGTTTAGGGCCGTGCAGTGGTGTTCGGGCAGTATAGGGGGTCGTGCTGGGGATTGTGTTTCTGGGTTTAGGGCAGTGCAGTAGTGTTCGAGCAGTGTAGGGGGTTGTGCAGGGGTGGTGTTTCAGGATTTAGGGCAGTGCAGTGGTGTTCGGGCAGTGTAGGGGGTCGCGCTGGGGGTGGTGTTTCAGGGTTTAGGGCAGTGGTGTTCGGGCAGTGTAGGGCGTCATGCACGGGGTGGTGTTTCAGGGTTTAGGGCAGTGCAGTGGTGTTCGGGCAGTGTAGGGTGTCGTGCTGGGGCTGGTGTTTCAGGGTTCAGGGCAGTACAGTGGTGTTCGGGCAGTGTAGGGGTCGTGCTGGGGGAGTGTTTTAGGGTTTAGGGTAGTACAGTGGTGTTTGGGTAGTGTAGGGGGTCGTGCTGGGGGTAGTGATTTAGGGTAGTGCAGTGGTGTTTGGGTAGTGTAGGGGATAATGCTGGGGGTAGTGTTTTAGGGTTTAGGGTAGTGCAATGGTGTTTGGGTAGTGTAGGGGGTACTGCTGGGGGTAGTGTTTTAGGGTTTAGGGTAGTGCAGTGGTGTTTGGGTAGCGTAGGGGGTACTGCTGGGGGTAGTGTTTTATGGTTTAGGGTAGTGCAGTGGTGTTTGGGTAGTATAGGGGTCGTGCTGGGGGTAGTGTTTAAGGGTTTAGGGTAGTGCAGTGGTGTTTGGGTAGCGTAGGGGGTACTGCTGGGGGTAGTGTTCTAGGGTTTAGGGCAGTGCAGTGGTGTTCGGGCAGTGTAGGGGGTCGTGTTGGGGGTGGTGTTTTAGGGTTTAGGGCAGTGCAGTGGTGTTCGGGCAGTGTAGGGGGTCATGCTGGGGGTGGTGTTTCAGGGTTTAGGGCAGTGCAGTGGTGTTCGGGCAGTGTAGGGGGTCGTGCAGGGGGTGGTGTTTCAGGGTTTAGGGCAGTGCAGTGGTGTTCGGGCAGTGTAGGGGGTCGTGCAGGGGTGGTGTTTCAGGGTTTAGGGCAGTGGTGTTCGGGCAGTGTGAGGGGGTCATGCTGGGGGTGGTGTTTCAGCGTTTGGGGCAGTGCAGTGGTGTTCGAGCAGTAAAGGGGTCATGCTGGGGGTGGTGTTTCAGGGTTTAGGGCAGTGCAGTGGTGTTCGGGCAGTGTTGGGGGCGGTGCAGGGGGTGGTGTTTCAGGGTTTAGGGCAGTGCAGTGGTGTTCGGGCAGTGTAGGGGGTGGTGCAGGGGGTGGTGTTTCAGGGTAGTGCAGTGGTGTTCGGGCAGTGTAGGTGGTCGTGCAGGGGGTGGTGTTTCAGGGTTTAGGGCAGTGCAGTGGTGTTCGGGCAGTGTAGGGGGTGGTGCTGGCGCTGGTGTTTCAGGGTTTAGGGCAGTGCAGTGGTGTTCGGGCAGTGTAGGGGGTCGTGCTGGGGCTGGTGTTTCAGGGTTTAGGGCAGTGCAGTGGTGTTCGGGCAGTGTAGGGGGTCTTGCTGGGGCTGGTGTTTCAGGGTTTAGGGCAGTGCAGTATTGTTCGGGCAGTGTAAGGTGTCATGCTGGGGGTGGTGTTTCAGGGTTTAGGGCAGTGCAGTGGTGTTGGGGCAGTGTAGGGGGTCGTGCTGGGGCTAGTGTTTCAGGGTTTAGGGCAGAGCAATGTTCCTCAGGCAGTGTAGGGGGTTGTGCTGGGGGTGATGTTTCAGGGTTTAGGGCAGTGCAGTGGTGTTAAGGCAGTGTAGGGGGTCGTGCTGGGGGTGGTGTTTCAGGGTTTAGGGCAGTGCAGTGGTGTTCCGGCAGTGTAGGGGGTCGTGCAGGGGATGGTGTTTCAGGGTTTAGTGCAGTGGTGTTCGGGCAGTGTAGGGGGTCGTGCTGGGGTGGTGTTTCAGGGTTTAGGGCAGTGCAGTGGTGTTCGGGCATTGTAGGGTGTCGTGCTGAGGGGTAGTGTTTCAGGGTTTAGGGCAGTGCAGTAGTGTTTGGGCAGTGTAGGGGGTCGTGCAGGGGGTGGTGTTTCAGGGTTTAGGGCAGTGCAGTGGTGTTCGGCCAGTGTAGGCGGTCGTGCTGGGGCTGGTGTTTCAGGGTTTAGGGCAGTGCAGTGGTGTTCGGGCAGTGTACGGGGTTGTGCTGGGGCTGGTGTTTCAGGGTTTAGGGCAGTGCAGTGGTGTGCGGGCAGTGTACGGGGTTGTGCTGGGGCTGGTGTTTCAGGGTTTAGGCCAGTGCAGTGGTGTTCGGGCAGTGTAGGCGGTCGTGCTCGGGGTGGTGTTTCAGGGTTTAGGGCAGTGCAGTGGTGTTCGGGCAGTGTAGGGGGTCGTGCTGGGGCTGGTGTTTCAGGGTTTAGGGCTGTGCAGTGGTGTGAGGGCAGTGTAGGGGGTCGTGCTGGGGCTGGTGTTTCAGGGTTTTGGGCAGAGAAGTGGTGTTCGGGCAGTGTAGGGGGTCGTGCTGGGGGTGGTGTTTCAGGGTTTAGGGCAGTGAAGTGGTGTTCGGGCAGTGTAGGGGGTCTTGCTGGGGGTGGTGTTTCAGGGTTTAGGGCAGTGCAGTGGTGTTCGGGCAGTGTAGGGGGTCTTGCTGGGGGTGGTGTTTCAGGGTTTAGGGCAGTGGTGTTCGGTCAGTGTAGGGGGTCTTGCTGGGGGTGATGTTTCAGGGTTTAGGGCAGTGCAGTGGTGTTCGGGCAGTGTAGGGGGTCTTGCTGGGGGTGATGTTTCAGGGTTTAGGGCAGTGCAGTGGTGTTCGGGCAGTGTAGGGGGTCTTGCTGGGGGTAGTGTTTCAGGGTTTAGGGCAGTGCAGTGGTGTTCGTGCAGTGTAGGGGGTCATGCTGGGGGTGGTGCTTCAGGGTTTAGGGCAGTGCAGTAGTGTTCGGGCAGTGTAGGGTGTCGTGCAGGGGTGGTGTTTCAGGGTTTAGGGCAGTGCAGTGGTGTTCTGGCAGTGTAGGGGATCGCGCTGGGGGTGGTGTTTCAGGGTTTAGGGCAGTGCATTGGTGTTCGGGCAGTGTAGGGGGTCATGCACAGGGTGGTGTTTCAGGGTTTAGGGCAGTGCAGTGGTGTTCGGGCAGTGTACGGTGTTGTGCTGGGGTTGGTGTTTCAGGGTTCAGGGCAGTGCAGTGGTGTTCAGGCAGTGTAGGGGGTCGTGCTGAGGCTGGTGTTTCACGGTTTAGGGCACTGCAGTGGTGTTCGGGCAGTTTAGGGGGTCGTGTGGGGCTGGTGTTTCAGGGTTTAGGGCACTGCAGTGGTGCTCGGGCAGTGTAGGGGGTCGTGCTTGGGGTGATGTTTCAGGGTTTAGCATAGTGCAGTGATGTTCGGGCAGTGTAGGGGGTCGTGCAGGGGCTGGTGTTCCAAGGTTTAGGGCAGTGTAGGGGGTCGTGCTGGGGCTGGTGTTTCAGGGTTTAGGGCAGTGCAGTGGTGTTCGGGCAGTGTAGGGGGTCGTGCTGGGGCTGGTGTTTCAGGGTTTAGGGCAGTGCAGTGGTGTTCGGGCAGTGTAGGGGGTCATGCTGGGGCTGGTGTTTCAGGTTTTAGGGCAGTGCAGTGGTGTTCGGGCAGTGTAGGTGGTCTTGCTGGGGCTGGTGTTTCAGAGTCTAGGGCAGTGCAGTGGTGTTCGGGCAGTGTACGGGGTCTTGCTGGGGCTGGTGTTTCAGGGTTTAGGGCAGTGCAGTATTGTTCGGGCAGTGTAAGGGGTCATGCTGGGGGTGGTGTTTCAGGGTTTAGGGCAGTGCAGTGGTGTTGGGGAAGTGTAGGGGGTCGTGCTGGGGCTAGTGTTTCAGGGTTTAGGGCAGAGCAATGTTCCTCAGGCAGTGTAGGGGGTTGTGCTGGGGGTGATGTTTCAGGGTTTAGGGCAGTGCAGTGGTGTTAAGGCAGTGTAGGGGGTCGTGCTGGGGGTGGTGTTTCAGGGTTTAGGGCAGTGCAGTGGTGTTCCGGCAGTGTAGGGGGTCGTGCAGGGGGTGGTGTTTCAGGGTTTAGTGCAGTGGTGTTCGGGCAGTGTAGGGGGTCGTGCTGGGGTGGTGTTTCAGGGTTTAGGGCAGTGCAGTGGTGTTCGGGCATTGTAGGGTGTCGTGCTGAGGGGTAGTGTTTCAGGGTTTAGGGCAGTGCAGTAGTGTTTGGGCAGTGTAGGGGGTCGTGCAGGGGTGGTGTTTCAGGGTTTAGGGCAGTGCAGTGGTGTTCGGCCAGTGTAGGTAGTCTTGCTGGGGGTGGTGTTTCAGGGTTTAGGGCAGTGCAGTAGTTTTCGGGCAGTGTAGGCGGTCGTGCTGGGGCTGGTGTTTCAGGGTTTAGGGCAGTGCAGTGGTGTTCGGGCAGTGTAGGGGGTTGTGCTGGGGCTGGTGTTTCAGGGTTTAGGGCAGTGCAGTGGTGTGCGGGCAGTGTACGGGGTTGTGCTGGGGCTGGTGTTTCAGGGTTTAGGCCAGTGCAGTGGTGTTCGGGCAGTGTAGGCGGTCGTGCTCGGGGTGGTGTTTCAGGGTTTAGGGCAGTGCAGTGGTGTTCGGGCAGTGTAGGGGGTCGTGCTGGGGCTGGTGTTTCAGGGTTTAGGGCTGTGCAGTGGTGTGAGGGCAGTGTAGGGGGTCGTGCTGGGGCTGGTGTTTCAGGGTTTAGGGCAGTGCAGTGGTGTTCGGGCAGTGTAGGGGGTCTTGCTGGGGGTGATGTTTCAGGGTTTAGGGCAGTGCAGTGGTGTTCGGGCAGTGTAGGGGGTCTTGCTGGGGGTAGTGTTTCAGGGTTTAGGGCGGTGCAGTGGTGTTCGTGCAGTGTAGGGGGTCATGCTGGGGGTGGTGCTTCAGGGTTTAGGGCAGTGCAGTAGTGTTCGGGCAGTGTAGGGTGTCGTGCAGGGGGTGGTGTTTCAGGGTTTAGGGCAGTGCAGTGGTGTTCTGGCAGTGTAGGGGATCGCGCTGGGGGTGGTGTTTCAGGGTTTAGGGCAGTGCAGTGGTGTTCGGGCAGTGTAGGGGGTCATGCACAGGGTGGTGTTTCAGGGTTTAGGGCAGTGCAGTGGTGTTCGGGCAGTGTAGGGTGTTGTGCTGGGGTTGGTGTTTCAGGGTTCAGGGCAGTGCAGTGGTGTTCAGGCAGTGTAGGGGTCGTGCTGAGGCTGGTGTTTCACGGTTTAGGGCACTGCACTGGTGTTCGGGCAGTTTAGGGGGTCGTGTGGGGCTGGTGTTTCAGGGTTTAGGGCAGTGCAGTGGTGTTCGGGCAGTGTAGGCGGTCGTGCTGGGGCTGGTGTTTCAGGGTTTAGGGCAGTGCAGTGGTGTTCGGGCAGTGTAGGGGGTCGTGCTGGGGCTGGTGTTTGAGGGTTTAGGGCAGTGCAGTGGTGCTCGGGCAGTGTAGGGGGTCGTGCTTGGGGTGATGTTTCAGGGTTTAGCATAGTGCAGTGGTGTTCGGGCAGTGTAGGGGGTCGTGCAGGGGCTGGTGTTCCAAGGTTTAGGGCAGTGTAGGGGGTCGTGCTGGGGCTGGTGTTTCAGGGTTTTGGGCAGAGCAGTGGTGTTCGGGCAGTGTAGGGGGTCATGCTGGGGGTAGTGTTTCAGGGTTTAGGGCAGTGCAGTGGTGTTCGGGCAGTGTAGGGGGTCGTGCTGGGGGTGGTGTTTCAGGGTTTAGGGCAGTGGTGTTCGGGCAGTGTAGGGGGTCTTGCTGGGGGTGATGTTTCAGGGTTTAGGGCAGTGCAGTGGTGTTCGGGCAGTGTAGGGGGTCTTGCTGGGGGTAGTGTTTCAGGGTTTAGGGCAGTGCAGTGGTGTTCGGGCAGTGTAGGGGGTCATGCTGGGGGTGGTGTTTCAGGGTTTAGGGCAGTGCAGTGGTGTTCGGGCAGTGTAGGGGGTCGTGAAGGGGTGGTGTTTCAGGGTTTAGGGCAGTGCAGTGTTGTTCGGGCAGTGTAGGGGGTCGTGCTAGGGGTGGTGTTTCAGGGTTTAGGGCAGTGCAGTGGTGTTCGGGCAGTGTAGGGGGTCATGCAGGGGCTGGTGTTTCAGGGTTTAGGGCAGTGCAGTGGTGTTTGGGCAGTGTAGGGGGTCGTGCTGGGGGTAGTGTTTTAGGGTTTAGGGTAGTGCAGTGGTGCTTGTGTAGTGTAGGGGGTCGTGCTGGGGTAGTGTTTTAGGGTAGTGCAGTGGTGTTTGTGTAGTGTAGGGGGTCATGTTTTAGGGTAGTGCAGTGGTGTTTGAGTAGTGTAGGGGGTCGTGCTGGGGTAGTGTTTTGGGATTTAGGTTAGTGCAGTCATGTTTGGGTAGTGTAATGGGTCGTGCTGGGGGTAGTGTTTTAGGGTTTAGGGTAGTGCAGTGGTGTTTGTGTAGTGTAGGGGTCGTGCTGGGGGTAGTGTTTTAGGGTTTAGGGTAGTGCAGTGGTGCTTGTGTAGTGTAGGGGGTACTGCTGGGGGTAGTGTTTTATGGTTTAGGGTAGTGCAGTGGTGTTTGGGTAGTGTAGGGGGTCGTGCTGGGGGTAGTGTTTAAGGGTTTAGGGTAGTGCAGTGGTGTTTGGGTAGCGTAGGGGGTACTGCTGGGGGTTGTGTTCTAGGGTTTAGGGCAGTGCAGTGGTGTTCGGGCAGTGTAGGGGGTCGTGCTGGGGGTGGTGTTTTAGGGTTTAGGGCAGTGCAGTGGTGTTCGGGCCGTGTAGGGGGTCATGCTTGGGGTGGTGTTTCAGGGTTTAGGGCAGTGCAGTGGTGTTCGGGCAGTGTAGGGGGTCGTGCAGGGGGTGGTGTTTCAGGGTTTAGGGCAGTGCAGTGGTGTTCGGGCAGTGTAGGGGGTCGTGCAGGGGTGGTGTTTCAGGGTTTAGGGCAGTGGTGTTCGGGCAGTGTAGGGAGTCATGCTGGGGGTGGTGTTTCAGCGTTTGGGGCAGTGCAGTGGTGTTCGAGCAGTAAAGGGGGTCATGCTGGGGGTGGTGTTTCAGGGTTTAGGGCAGTGCAGTGGTGTTCGGGCAGTGTAGGGGGCAGTGCAGGGGGTGGTGTTTCAGGGTTTAGGGCAGTGCAGTGGTGTTCGGGCAGTGTAGGGGGTGGTGCAGGGGGTGGTGTTTCAGGGTAGTGCAGTGGTGTTCGGGCAGTGTAGGTGGTCGTGCAGGGGGTGGTGTTTCAGGGTTTAGGGCAGTGCAGTGGTGTTCGGGCAGTGTAGGGGGTGGTGCAGAGGGTGGTGTTTCAGGGTTTAAGGCAGTACAGTGGTGTTCGGGCAGTGTAGGGGGTGGTGCTGGGGCTGGTGTTTCAGGGTTTAGGGCAGTGCAGTGGTGTTCGGGCAGTGTAGGGGGTCGTGCTGGGGCTGGTGTTTCAGGGTTTAGGGCAGTGCAGTGGTGTTCGGGCAGTGTAGGGGGTCGTGCTGGGGCTGGTGTTTCAGGGTTTAGGGCAGTGCAGTGGTGTTCGGGCAGTGTAGGGGGTCATGCTGGGGCTGGTGTTTCAGGTTTTAGGGCAGTGCAGTGGTGTTCGGGCAGTGTAGTGGGTCTTGCTGGGGCTGGTGTTTCAGAGTCTAGGGCAGTGGTGTTCGGGCAGTGTACGGGGTCTTGCTGGGGCTGGTGTTTCAGGGTTTAGGGCAGTGCAGTATTGTTCGGGCAGTGTAAGGGGTCATGCTGGGGGTGGTGTTTCAGGGTTTAGGGCAGTGCAGTGGTGTTGGGGCAGTGTAGGGGGTCGTGCTGGGGCTAGTGTTTCAGGGTTTAGGGCAGAGCAATGTTCCTCAGGCAGTGTAGGGGGTTGTGCTGGGGGTGATGTTTCAGGGTTTAGGGCAGTGCAGTGGTGTTAAGGCAGTGTAGGGGGTCGTGCTGGGGGTGGTGTTTCAGGGTTTAGGGCAGTGCAGTGGTGTTCGGGCAGTGTAGGGGGTCGTGCTGGGGGTGGTGTTTCAGGGTTTAGGGCAGTGCAGTGGTGTTCGGGCAGTGTAGGGGGTCGTGCTGGGGTGGTGTTTCAGGGTTTAGGGCAGTGCAGTGGTGTTCGGGCAGTGTAGGGTGTCGTGCTGGGGGTGGTGTTTCAGGGTTTAGGGCAGTGCAGTAGTGTTCGGGCAGTGTAGGGGGTCGTGCTGGGGGTGGTGTTTCAGGGTTTAGGGCAGTGCAGTGGTGTTCGGGCAGTGTAGGGGGTCTGTGCTGGGGGTGGTGTTTCAGGGTTTAGGGCAGTGCAGTGGTGTTCGGGCAGTGTAGGCGGTCGTGCTGGGGCTGGTGTTTCAGGGTTTAGGGCAGTGCAGTGGTGTTCGGGCAGTGTAGGGGGTCGTGCTGGGGCTGGTGTTTCAGGGTTTAGGGCAGTGCAGTGGTGTTCGGGCAGTGTAGGGGGTCGTGCTGGGGCTGGTGTTTCAGGGTTTTGGGCAGAGAAGTGGTGTTCGGGCAGTGTAGGGGGTCGTGCTGGGGGTGGTGTTTCAGGGTTTAGGGCAGTGAAGTGGTGTTCGGGCAGTGTAGGGGGTCTTGCTGGGGGTGGTGTTTCAGGGTTTAGGGCAGTGCAGTGGTGTTCGGGCAGTGTAGGGGGTCGTGCTGGGGGTGGTGTTTCAGGGTTTAGGGCAGTGCAGTGGTGTTCGGGCAGTGTAGGGGGTCTTGCTGGGGGTGGTGTTTCAGGGTTTAGGGCAGTGCAGTGGTGTTCGGGCAGTGTAGGGGGTCTTGCTGGGGGTGATGTTTCAGGGTTTAGGGCAGTGCAGTGGTGTTCGGGCAGTGTAGGGGGTCTTGCTGGGGGTAGTGTTTCAGGGTTTAGGGCGGTGCAGTGGTGTTCGTGCAGTGTAGGGGGTCATGCTGGGGGTGGTGCTTCAGGGTTTAGGGCAGTGCAGTAGTGTTCGGGCAGTGTAGGGTGTCGTGCAGGGGTGGTGTTTCAGGGTTTAGGGCAGTGCAGTGGTGTTCTGGCAGTGTAGGGGATCGCGCTGGGGGTGGTGTTTCAGGGTTTAGGGCAGTGCAGTGGTGTTCGGGCAGTGTAGGGGGTCATGCACAGGGTGGTGTTTCAGGGTTTAGGGCAGTGCAGTGGTGTTCGGGCAGTGTAGGGTGTTGTGCTGGGGTTGGTGTTTCAGGGTTCAGGGCAGTGCAGTGGTGTTCAGGCAGTGTAGGGGGTCGTGCTGAGGCTGGTGTTTCACGGTTTAGGGCAGTGCAGTGGTGTTCGGGCAGTTTAGGGGGTCGTGCTGGGGCTGGTGTTTCAGGGTTTAGGGCAGTGCAGTGGTGTTCGGGCAGTGTAGGCGGTCGTGCTGGGGCTGGTGTTTCAGGGTTTAGGGCAGTGCAGTGGTGTTCGGGCAGTGTAGTGGGTCGTGCTGGGGCTGGTGTTTCAGGGTTTAGGGCAGTGCAGTGGTGCTCGGGCAGTGTAGGGGGTCGTGCTTGGGGTGATGTTTCAGGGTTTAGCATAGTGCAGTGATGTTCGGGCAGTGTAGGGGGTCGTGCAGGGGCTGGTGTTCCAAGGTTTAGGGCAGTGTAGGGGGTCGTGCTGGGGCTGGTGTTTCAGGGTTTTGGGCAGAGCAGTGGTGTTCGGGCAGTGTAGGGGGTCATGCTGGGGGTAGTGTTTCAGGGTTTAGGGCAGTGCAGTGGTGTTCGGGCAGTGTAGGGGGTCGTGCTGGGGGTGGTGTTTCAGGGTTTAGGGCAGTGCAGTGGTGTTCGGGCAGTGTAGGGGGTCATGCTGGGGGTGATGTTTCAGGGTTTAGGGCAGTGCAGTGGTGTTCGGGCAGTGTAGGGGGTCGTGCTGGGGGTGGTGTTTCAGGGTTTAGGGCAGTGCAGTGGTGTTCGGGCAGTGTAGGGGGTCGTGCTGGGGGTGGTGTTTCAGGGTTTAGGGTAGTGCAGTGGTGTTCGGGCAGTGTAGGGGGTCGTGCACAGGGGTGGTGTTTCAGGGTTTAGGGCAGTGCAGTGGTGTTCGGGCAGTGTAGGGTGTCGTGCTGGGGCTGGTGTTTCAGGGTTTAGGGCAGTGCAGTGGTGTTCGGGCAGTGTAGGGGGTCGTGCTGGGGCTGGTGTTTCAGGGTTTAGGGCAGTGCAGTGGTGTTCGGGCAGTGTAGGGGGTCGTGCTGGGGGTGGTGTTTTAGGGTTTAGGGCAGTGCAGTGGTGTTCGGGCAGTGTAGGGGGTCGTGCTGGGGCTAGTGTTTCAGGGTTTAGGGCAGTGCAGTGGTGTTCGGGCAGTGTAGGGGGTCGTGCTGGGGCTGGTGTTTGAGGGTTTAGGGCAGTGCAGTGGTGTTCGGGCAGTGTAGGGGGTCGTGCTGGGGGTGGTGTTTCAGGGTTTAGGGTAGTGCAGTGGTGTTCGGGCAGTGTAGGGGGTCGTGCTGGGGCTGGTGTTTCAAGGTTTAGGGTGCAGTGGTGTTGGTAGTGTAGGGGTCGTGCTGGGGCTGGTGTTTCAGGGTTTAGGGCAGTGCAGTGGTGTTCGGGCAGTGTAGGGGGTCATGCTGGGGGTAGTGTTTCAGGGTTTAGGGTAGTGCAGTGGTGTTTGGGCAGTGTAGGGGGTCGTGCTGGGGGTGGTGTTTCAGGGTTTAGGGTGCAGTGGTGTTTGGGCAGTGTAGGGGGTCGTGCAGGGGGTTTTGTTTCAGGGTTTAGGGCAGTGCAGTGGTGTTTGGGCAGTGTAGGGGGTCGTGCTGGGGGTAGTGTTTCAGGGTTTAGGGCAGTGCAGTGGTGTTCGGGCAGTGTAGGGGGTCATGCTGGGGGTGGTGTTTCAGGGTTTAGGGCAGTGCAGTGGTGTTCGGGCAGTGTAGGGGGTCGTGCAGGGGGTGGTGTTTCAGGGTTTAGGGCAGTGCAGTGTTGTTCGGGCAGTGTAGGGGGTCGTGCTAGGGGTGGTGTTTCAGGGTTTAGGGCAGTGCAGTGGTGTTCGGGCAGTGTAGGGGGTCATGCAGGGGCTGGTGTTTCAGGGTTTAGGGCAGTGCAGTGGTGTTTGGGCAGTGTAGGGGGTCGTGCTGGGGGTAGTGTTTTAGGGTTTAGGGTAGTGCAGTGGTGCTTGTGTAGTGTAGGGGGTCGTGCTGGGGTAGTGTTTTAGGGTAGTGCAGTGGTGTTTGTGTAGTGTAGGGGGTCATGTTTTAGGGTAGTGCAGTGGTGTTTGAGTAGTGTAGGGGGTCGTGCTGGGGGTAGTGTTTTGGGATTTAGGTTAGTGCAGTCATGTTTGGGTAGTGTAATGGGTCGTGCTGGGGGTGGTGTTTCAGGGTTTAGGGTAGTGCAGTGGTGTTCGGGCAGTGTAGGGGTCGTGCTGGGGGTGGTGTTTCAGGGTTTAGGGCAGTGCAGTGGTGCTTCGGGCAGTGTAGGGGGTACGTGCTGGGGGTGGTGTTTCAGGGTTTAGGGCAGTGCAGTGGTGTTCGGGCAGTGTAGGGGGTCGTGCTGGGGGTGGTGTTTCAGGGTTTAGGGCAGTGCAGTGGTGTTTGGGCAGTGTAGGGGGTACGTGCTGGGGGTGGTGTTTCTAGGGTTTAGGGCAGTGCAGTGGTGTTCGGGCAGTGTAGGGGGTCGTGCTGGGGCTGGTGTTTTAGGGTTTAGGGCAGTGCAGTGGTGTTCTGGCAGTGTAGGGGGTCATGCTTGGGGTGGTGTTTCAGGGTTTAGGGCAGTGCAGTGGTGTTCGGGCAGTGTAGGGGGTCGTGCTGGGGGTGGTGTTTCAGGGTTTAGGGCAGTGCAGTGGTGTTCGGGCAGTGTAGGGGGTCGTGCTGGGGGTGGTGTTTCAGGGTTTAGGGCAGTGGTGTTCGGGCAGTGTAGGGAGTCATGCTGGGGCTGGTGTTTCAGGGTTTGGGGCAGTGCAGTGGTGTTCGAGCAGTGTAGGGGGTCATGCTGGGGGTGGTGTTTCAGGGTTTAGGGCAGTGCAGTGGTGTTCGGGCAGTGTAGGGGGTCGTGCTGGGGGTGGTGTTTCAGGGTTTAGGGCAGTGCAGTGGTGTTCGGGCAGTGTAGGGGGTCGTGCAGGGGGTGGTGTTTCAGGGTTTAGGGCAGTGCAGTGGTGTTCGGGCAGTGTAGGGGGTCGTGCTGGTGGTGGTGTTTCAGGGTTTAGGGCAGTGCAGTGGTGTTCGGGCAGTGTAGGGGGTCGTGCTGGGGCTGGTGTTTCAGGGTTTAGGGCAGTGCAGTGGTGTTCGGGCAGTGTAGGGGGTCGTGCTGGGGCTGGTGTTTCAGGGTTTAGGGCAGTGCAGTGGTGTTCGGGCAGTGTAGGGGGTCGTGCTGGGGCTGGTGTTTCAGGGTTTAGGGCAGTGCAGTGGTGTTCGGGCAGTGTAGTGGGTCTTGCTGGGGCTGGTGTTTCAGGGTTTAGGGCAGTGCAGTGGTGTTCGGGCAGTGTACGGGGTCTTGCTGGGGCTGGTGTTTCAGGGTTTAGGGCAGTGCAGTATTGTTCAGGCAGTGTAAGGGGTCATGCTGGGGGTGGTGTTTCAGGGTTTAGGGCAGTGCAATGTTCCTCAGGCAGTGTAGGGGGTTTTGCTGGGGGTGATGTTTCAGGGTTTAGGGCAGTGCAGTGGTGTTAGGGCAGTGTAGGGGGTCGTGCTGGGGGTGGTGTTTCAGGGTTTAGGGCAGTGCAGTGGTGTTCGGGCAGTGTAGGGGGTCGTGCAGGGGGTGGTGTTTCAGGGTTTAGGGCAGTGCAGTGGTGTTCGGGCAGTGTAGGGGGTCGTGCTGGGGTGGTGTTTCAGGGTTTAGGGCAGTGCAGTGGTGTTCGGGCATTGTAGGGTGTCGTGCTGGGGGTAGTGTTTCAGGGTTTAGGGCAGTGCAGTAGTGTTCGGGCAGTGTAGGGGGTCGTGCAGGGGTGGTGTTTCAGGGTTTAGGGCAGTGCAGTGGTGTTCGGGCAGTGTAGGGTAGTCTTGCTGGGGGTGGTGTTTCAGGGTTTAGGGCAGTGCAGTGGTGTTCGGGCAGTGTAGGGGGTCGTGCTGGGGCTGGTGTTTCAGGGTTTAGGGCAGTGCAGTGGTGTTCGGGCAGTGTAGGGGGTTGTGCTGGGGCTGGTGTTTCAGGGTTTAGGCCAGTGCAGTGGTGTTCGGGCAGTGTAGGCGGTCGTGCTGGGGGTGGTGTTTCAGGGTTTAGGGCAGTGCAGTGGTGTTCGGGCAGTGTAGGGGTTCGTGCTGGGGCTGGTGTTTCAGGGTTTAGGGCTAGTGCAGTGGTGTTCGGGCAGTGTAGGGGGTCGTGCTGGGGCTGGTGTTTCAGGGTTTAGGGCAGTGCAGTGGTGTTCGGGCAGTGTAGGGGGTCGTGCTGGGGGTGGTGTTTCAGGGTTTAGGGCAGTGCAGTGGTGTTCGGGCAGTGTAGGGGGTCGTGCTGGGGGTGGTGTTTCAGGGTTTAGGGCAGTGCAGTGGTGTTCGGGCAGTGTAGGGGGTCTTGCTGGGGGTGGTGTTTCAGGGTTTAGGGCAGTGGTGTTCGGGCAGTGTAGGGGGTCTTGCTGGGGGTGATGTTTCAGGGTTTAGGGCAGTGCAGTGGTGTTCGGGCAGTGTAGGGGGTCGTGCTGGGGGTGATGTTTCAGGGTTTAGGGCAGTGCAGTGGTGTTCGGGCAGTGTAGGGGGTCGTGCTGGGGGTGGTGTTTCAGGGTTTAGGGCGGTGCAGTGGTGTTCGGGCAGTGTAGGGGGTCATGCTGGGGGTGGTGTTTCAGGGTTTAGGGCAGTGCAGTGGTGTTCGGGCAGTGTAGGGTGTCGTGCTGGGGGTGGTGTTTCAGGGTTTAGGGCAGTGCAGTGGTGTTCTGGCAGTGTAGGGGATCGTGCTGGGGGTGGTGTTTCAGGGTTTAGGGCAGTGCAGTGGTGTTCGGGCAGTGTAGGGGGTCATGCACGGGGTGGTGTTTCAGGGTTTAGGGCAGTGCAGTGGTGTTCGGGCAGTGTAGGGTGTTGTGCTGGGGTTGGTGTTTCAGGGTTCAGGGCAGTGCAGTGGTGTTCAGGCAGTGTAGGGGGTCGTGCTGAGGCTGGTGTTTCAGGGTTTAGGGCAGTGCAGTGGTGTTCGGGCAGTGTAGGGGGTCGTGCTGGGGCTGGTGTTTCAGGGTTTAGGGCAGTGCAGTGGTGTTCGGGCAGTGTAGGCGGTCGTGCTGGGGCTTGTGTTTCAGGGTTTAGGGCAGTGCAGTGGTGTTCGGGCAGTGTAGGGGGTCGTGCTGGGGCTGGTGTTTCAGGGTTTAGGGCAGTGCAGTGGTGTTCGGGCAGTGTAGGGGGTCGTGCTGGGGGTGGTGTTTCAGGGTTTAGGGCAGTGCAGTGGTGTTCGGGCAGTGTACGGGGTCATGCTGGGGCTGGTGTTTCAGGGTTTAGGGCAGTGCAGTGGTGTTCGGGCAGTGTAGGGTGTCGTGCTGGGGGTGGTGTTTCAGGGTTTAGGGCAGTGCAGTGGTGTTCGGGCAGTGTAGGGGGTCGTGCTGGGGCTGGTGTTTCAGGGTTTAGGGCAGTGCAGTGGTGTTCGGGCAGTGTAGGGGGTCGTGCTGGGGGTGGTGTTTCAGGGTTTAGGGCAGTGCAGTGGTGTTCAGGCAGTGTAGGGGGTCGTGCTGGGGGTGGTGTTTCAGGGTTTAGGGCAGTGCAGTGGTGTTCGGGCAGTGTAGGGGGTCGTGCAGGGGCTGGTGTTTCAGGGTTTAGGGCAGTGCAGTGGTGTTCGGGCAGTGTAGGGGGTCATGCTGGGGCTGGTGTTTCAGGGTTTAGGGCAGTGCAGTGGTGTTCGGGCAGTGTAGGGGGTCGTGCTGGGGTAGTGTTTTAGGGTTAGTGCAGTGGTGTTTGGGTAGTGTAGGGGGTCAGTGTGTTTAGGGTAGGCAGTGCAGTGGTGTTTGAGCAGTGTAGGGAGTCGTGCTGGGGGTAGTGTTTTAGGGATTTAGGTTAGTGCAGTCATGTTTGGGTAGTGTAATGGGTCGTGCTGGGGGTAGTGTTTCAGGGTTTAGGGTAGTGCAGTGGTGTTTGTGTAGTGTAGGGGTCGTGCTGGGGCTAGTGTTTTAGGGTTTAGGGTAGTGCAGTGGTGCTGTGTGTAGTGTAGGGGGTACTGCTGGGGGTAGTGTTTTATGGTTTAGGGTAGTGCAGTGGTGTTTGGGTAGTGTAGGGGGTCGTGCTGGGGGTAGTGTTTAAGGGTTTAGGGTAGTGCAGTGGTGTTTGGGTAGCGTAGGGGGTACTGCTGGGGCTGGTGTTCTAGGGTTTAGGGCAGTGCAGTGGTGTTCGGGCAGTGTAGGGGGTCGTGCTGGGGGTGGTGTTTTAGGGTTTAGGGCAGTGCAGTGGTGTTCGGGCAGTGTAGGGGGTCGTGCTTGGGGTGGTGTTTCAGGGTTTAGGGCAGTGCAGTGGTGTTCGGGCAGTGTAGGGGGTCGTGCAGGGGGTGGTGTTTCAGGGTTTAGGGCAGTGCAGTGGTGTTCGGGCAGTGTAGGGGGTCGTGCAGGGGTGGTGTTTCAGGGTTTAGGGCAGTGGTGTTCGGGCAGTGTAGGGGGTCATGCTGGGGGTGGTGTTTCAGCGTTTGGGGCAGTGCAGTGGTGTTCGAGCAGTAAAGGGGGTCATGCTGGGGGTGGTGTTTCAGGGTTTAGGGCAGTGCAGTGGTGTTCGGGCAGTGTAGGGGGCAGTGCAGGGGTGGTGTTTCAGGGTTTAGGGCAGTGCAGTGGTGTTCGGGCAGTGTAGGGGGTGGTGCAGGGGGTGGTGTTTCAGGGTTAGGTGCAGTGGTGTTCGGGCAGTGTAGGTGGTCGTGCAGGGGGTGGTGTTTCAGGGTTTAGGGCAGTGCAGTGGTGTTCGGGCAGTGTAGGGGGTGGTGCAGAGGGTGGTGTTTCAGGGTTTAAGGCAGTACAGTGGTGTTCGGGCAGTGTAGGGGGTGGTGCTGGGGCTGGTGTTTCAGGGTTTAGGGCAGTGCAGTGGTGTTCGGGCAGTGTAGGGGGTCGTGCTGGGGCTGGTGTTTCAGGGTTTAGGGCAGTGCAGTGGTGTTCGGGCAGTGTAGGGGGTCGTGCTGGGGCTGGTGTTTCAGGGTTTAGGGCAGTGCAGTGGTGTTCGGGCAGTGTAGGGGGTCATGCTGGGGCTGGTGTTTCAGGTTTTAGGGCAGTGCAGTGGTGTTCGGGCAGTGTACGTGGGTCTTGCTGGGGCTGGTGTTTCAGGGTTTAGGGCAGTGCAGTAATGTTCGGGCAGTGTACGGGGTCATGCTGGGGCTGGTGTTTCAGGGTTTAGGGCAGTGCAGTGCTGTTGGGGCAGTGTAGGGGGTCGTGCTGGGGCTAGTGTTTCAGGGTTTAGGGCAGAGCAATGTTCCTCAGGCAGTGTAGGGGGTTGTGCTGGGGGTGATGTTTCAGGGTTTAGGGCAGTGCAGTGGTGTTAAGGCAGTGTAGGGGGTCGTGCTGGGGGTGGTGTTTCAGGGTTTAGGGCAGTGCAGTGGTGTTCCGGCAGTGTAGGGGGTCGTGCAGGGGGTGGTGTTTCAGGGTTTAGTGCAGTGGTGTTCGGGCAGTGTAGGGGGTCGTGCTGGGGTGGTGTTTCAGGGTTTAGGGCAGTGCAGTGGTGTTCGGGCATTGTAGGGTGTCGTGCTGAGGGGTAGTGTTTCAGGGTTTAGGGCAGTGCAGTAGTGTTTGGGCAGTGTAGGGGGTCGTGCAGGGGGTGGTGTTTCAGGGTTTAGGGCAGTGCAGTGGTGTTCGGCCAGTGTAGGTAGTCTTGCTGGGGGTGGTGTTTCAGGGTTTAGGGCAGTGCAGTAGTTTTCGTGCAGTGTAGGCGGTCGTGCTGGGGCTGGTGTTTCAGGGTTTAGGGCAGTGCAGTGGTGTTGGGGCAGTGTACGGGGTTGTGCTGGGGCTGGTGTTTCAGGGTTTAGGCCAGTGCAGTGGTGTTCGGGCAGTGTAGGCGGTCGTGCTCGGGGTGGTGTTTCAGGGTTTAGGGCAGTGCAGTGGTGTTCGGGCAGTGTAGGGGTTCGTGCTGGGGCTGGTGTTTCAGGGTTTAGGGCTGTGCAGTGGTGTTCGGGCAGTGTAGGGGGTCGTGCTGGGGCTGGTGTTTCAGGGTTTTGGGCAGAGAAGTGGTGTTCGGGCAGTGTAGGGGTCGTGCTGGGGGTGGTGTTTCAGGGTTTAGGGCATTGAAGTGGTGTTCGGGCAGTGTAGGGGGTCTTGCTGGGGGTGGTGTTTCAGGGTTTAGGGCAGTGCAGTGGTGTTCGGGCAGTGTAGGGGGTCTTGCTGGGGGTGGTGTTTCAGGGTTTAGGGCAGTGGTGTTCGGGCAGTGTAGGGGTCTTGCTGGGGGTGATGTTTCAGGGTTTAGGGCAGTGCAGTGGTGTTCGGGCAGTGTAGGGGGTCTTGCTGGGGGTGATGTTTCAGGGTTTAGGGCAGTGCAGTGGTGTTCGGGCAGTGTAGGGGGTCTTGCTGGGGGTAGTGTTTCAGGGTTTAGGGCGGTGCAGTGGTGTTCGTGCAGTGTAGGGGGTCATGCTGGGGGTGGTGCTTCAGGGTTTAGGGCAGTGCAGTAGTGTTCGGGCAGTGTAGGGTGTCGTGCAGGGGGTGGTGTTTCAGGGTTTAGGGCAGTGCAGTGGTGTTCTGGCAGTGTAGGGGATCGCGCTGGGGGTGGTGTTTCAGGGTTTAGGGCAGTGCAGTGGTGTTCGGGCAGTGTAGGGGGTCATGCACAGGGTGGTGTTTCAGGGTTTAGGGCAGTGCAGTGGTGTTCGGGCAGTGTAGGGTGTTGTGCTGGGGTTGGTGTTTCAGGGTTCAGGGCAGTGCAGTGGTGTTCAGGCAGTGTAGGGGGTCGTGCTGAGGCTGGTGTTTCACGGTTTAGGGCAGTGCAGTGGTGTTCGGGCAGTTTAGGGGGTCGTGTGGGGCTGGTGTTTCAGGGTTTAGGGCAGTGCAGTGGTGTTCGGGCAGTGTAGGCGGTCGTGCTGGGGCTGGTGTTTCAGGGTTTAGGGCAGTGCAGTGGTGTTCGGGCAGTGTAGTGGGTCGTGCTGGGGCTGGTGTTTCAGGGTTTAGGGCAGTGCAGTGGTGCTTGGGCAGTGTAGGGGGTCGTGCTTGGGGTGATGTTTCAGGGTTTAGCATAGTGCAGTGATGTTCGGGCAGTGTAGGGGGTCGTGCAGGGGCTGGTGTTCCAAGGTTTAGGGCAGTGTAGGGGGTCGTGCTGGGGCTGGTGTTTCAGGGTTTTGGGCAGAGCAGTGGTGTTCGGGCAGTGTAGGGGGTCATGCTGGGGGTAGTGTTTCAGGGTTTAGGGCAGTGCAGTGGTGTTCGGGCAGTGTAGGGGGTCGTGCTGGGGGTGGTGTTTCAGGGTTTAGGGCAGTGGTGTTCGGGCAGTGTAGGGGGTCTTGCTGGGGGTGATGTTTCAGGGTTTAGGGCAGTGCAGTGGTGTTCGGGCAGTGTAGGGGGTCTTGCTGGGGGTAGTGTTTCAGGGTTTAGGGCAGTGCAGTGGTGTTCGGGCAGTGTAGGGGGTCATGCTGGGGGTGGTGTTTCAGGGTTTAGGGCAGTGCAGTGGTGTTCGGGCAGTGTAGGGGGTCGTGAAGGGGGTGGTGTTTCAGGGTTTAGGGCAGTGCAGTGTTGTTCGGGCAGTGTAGGGGGTCGTGCTAGGGGTGGTGTTTCAGGGTTTAGGGCAGTGCAGTGGTGTTCGGGCAGTGTAGGGGGTCATGCAGGGGCTGGTGTTTCAGGGTTTAGGGCAGTGCAGTGGTGTTTGGGCAGTGTAGGGGGTCGTGCTGGGGGTAGTGTTTTAGGGTTTAGGGTAGTGCAGTGGTGCTTGTGTAGTGTAGGGGGTCGTGCTGGGGGTAGTGTTTTAGGGTAGTGCAGTGGTGTTTGTGTAGTGTAGGGGGTCATGTTTTAGGGTAGTGCAGTGGTGTTTGGGTAGTGTAGGGGGTCGTGCTGGGGGTAGTGTTTTGGGATTTAGGTTAGTGCAGTCATGTTTGGGTAGTGTAATGGGTCGTGCTGGGGGTAGTGTTTTAGGGTAGTGCAGTGGTGTTTGTGTAATGTAGGGGTCGTGCTGGGGGTAGTGTTTTAGGGTTTAGGGTAGTGCAGTGGTGCTTGTGTAGTGTAGGGGGTCGTGCTGGGGGTAGTGTTTTAGGGTTTAGGGTAGTGCAGTGGTGTTTGTGTAGTATAGGGGGTCATGTTTTAGGGTAGTGCAGTGGTGTTTGGGTAGTGTAGGGGGTCGTGCTGAGGTAGTGTTTTAGGATTTAGGTTAGTGCAGTGGTGTTTGGGTAGTGTAGGGGGTCGTGCTGGGGGTAGTGTTTTAGGGTTTAGGGTAGTGCAGTGGTGTTTGTGTAGTGTAGGGGGTCATGCTGTGGGTAGTGTTTTAGGGTTTAGGATAGTGCAGTGGTGCTTGTGTAGTGTAGGGGGTCGTGCTGGGGGTAGTGTTTTAGGGTTTAAGGTAGTGCAGTGGTGTTTTTGTAGTGTAGGGGGGTCATGTTTTAAGATGCAATGCTCCAATACCTGACCAGTCTGCACTACATAAATCTGCAAAAAAAACTAAAAATAAAAATAGTTTTGCACACTTTTGTCATTGGGCTATATGTGGGCTACATCTGGGTAATATTTGTGCTACATTTGGGCTCTTTTTTCACTGGTGGCCATCTTGGAAGACTTCTTTGTTATGAAGTTTCCTAATTTCCTCATTTACTGCAGTCTCCTCAGTAGGAAATGCTTTCAGTTTTTTACTTTGATTCCATCAAGAAGGCATTCAGATGTGTCTCACATCTGCCATAAATTCAGAATGTTAGCACTCTAGTTGCTCATTAGATTACTGGAGTAAAGCTACTGCTCACCAGGGAGTTAACTGGTAGTCTGCTGCTGGTATTGAAAGTGATTGTTTCAGTCTGCATGTCAGAATTTTCTAATGAAATAGAAGAGGATTTGAGATCTGACTTAAAACATGCCCTAATTTTTCTTTCTGCAGCACTAACCATAATTTCTATTTAAAAAAGAACCCCTCATTTTGTTCCTTTTTAAATTAAATGTTTTAAGTGTTACCGGTTTATTCCAATCAAGATGGCTTCTGGTGTGCCATACTTTTGTCATAAGTAAGGCTGTTAGCGCTCTAGTTGTTCTTTAGAACACTCTGGGAAGCTGCAGTAGAACACAAAGGCATCAACTGGCAGGCTGCTCCTGTTGAAATATAACAGGAAGATATTTGAGATCACACTTGAAACATGTCCTAATTTTTCTTTCTACAGCACTAACCATAATTTCTATGACACAATGAACCCCATCATTTTGTTCCTTTTTAAATTAAATTGTTTAAGTGTTACCAGTTTATTCCAATCAAGATGGCTTCAGGTGTGCCATACTTTTGTCATAAGTAAGGCTGTTAGCACTCTAGTTGTTCTTTAGAACACTCTGGGAAGCTGCAGTAGAACACAAAGGAATCAACTGACAGTCTCTGCCCTTGTTGGATGTACATGTTTTACTGAGAATGTCAGACTTCATTCTCACATGACTGAGAAAGATAATGTGAATTTACAGAAAATATGCTCTCATTTTAGCTTCTGGAGCACCTTCCAAAACTCTATGGGACAAGCATGTGAAAATAGTTCTCTCAAACATGATTCATGATATCCCAGCAGAAGGTTTTTCACAGGGTAAAATCACCTTAGAACACACCACAATTCCTGAAATTAGTATGGTACCATCAACAAATGAATTCTAATGTAACTAAAGTCTGTTATCACCCTTTATAGTTCTCCTTTTGGTAACCCTCAAAATCTTCGATTCACTACAATGCATTTCAATGGGGTGCTATCATTTATATTGGTCCCAAGATGGCTGCCAGCAATTCCAGGATGAAGTGCTGACAGCCAATCAGATCTCACGATGACATGTGTGGTTAGGCTCCGCCCAGATATATATGTGACTTTACTTTTGATTTTCTCAGGAACTACTGAACGGATTTACACCATTTAAGCAAAAGGCACAACACTGAACCAAGGGCTACCTCTTTGCCAAATTTGGTGTAATTCCGTTCAGCAGTTCGGGCTGTAGCTGCGACTAAAGGTTCCTATGGAAAAATGAATGGGGAAAACGCGTTTTGGGACCCCCCTTTTTTCTCGGCCCCCGCTTGACGTATCACCCCGAGACTTTCAGGATAGGAGCGGACCAAAGCGCCCCAACAAGTTGGAAACCTTTGCGAAGATTCGTCAACCGGCGCCAACGTTATTTCAAATAGAATGTCGCGGATTTCCTATGGATAATAGGTTTTAACTATAACTATCTACTGGCGACTGCCAGTAGATAATACATATATATATATATATATATATATATATATATATATATATATATATATATATATATATATATATATATATTATATATATATATATATATATATATATATATATATATATCTCAAACATCAATTCTCCACCATGAAGGAAAATAGACCAGCACTCCAAAGGGTTTTTCTTTCTCAACTTTTATTGTTTGAGCGATGGCATCCACGCGGTCCGGCTGTCACACGCAGCCTTGGTTATGAACTGGCATATACTCAAGATTTATCGGGTTATCAGTCAAGATATTCCAGCTCATCCATTATTAACTTTTAGGAAAGCAAGGTCTCTCAGGGACAATATGGTGCACAGCCATCTAGAAAAAGAAGCTAAGGTTCCTCTGAATACACTAAAGGGGTTTTATCCTTGCGGAAAATTCAAGGCGTGCTCCAAGAGCAAGAAAACATTGTCTTATAAAATATCGGGTCTTGAGAAATCCAAGAATACAACAAAGTTCATGACCTGTACTACATCTTATACGGTTTACTGTTTATTGTGCCCTTGAGGGTTAAAATATATAGGAAGTACCATCCATCCCACTAAGGTCCGCATTTTAGAGCATATACGGGCCATCAGTAACAGGGATGTCACATACCCGGTGGCCCGACATTTTGCCACTATGCATAACAGTAACAGGGATCTCCTAGCATATTTCTGTCTGGAACATGTGCCGGTTAATTTGAGGGGAGGAGACAGAACCCTTAGACTAAGGAGATTGGAGTCCCGTTATATAATAGATGTCCAGACAAGGTCACCCAATTGAATGAACAGCAGCGAAGAATTATATGTACACCTAGGGTAGAATACATTGAGTTCTGGTTTCTGATTTTGATTTCTGAGAAATACACTTGCAACGAATACGTGGTAGTTAGAACACTGTTATGTAATCTAGGAATAATGGATTTACTACAGAAATGAGTTTTAAGCAAAAATGAGTTTTTTGCCATGTTGTCTATTCTTTTCTTCTTCCCCCTCCTCCTCCCCTTTCTCTTCTTTTCTTCTCCTCCTCATTATTGGTTCACTCTTGTTCTCCTGGTTTTTCTAATTTTCCTTGCATATGAAATTGGGATATGAGGTTGATTGCCCATACAGGGCAGAACAAAGCGGAGCAATTACATTGTAAGATTTATTTGCCCATACAGGGCTGAACTTTTGTCGTTGAAACACTGCACAAAATGTTTATCATGGTATTAAGTGCCCATATAGGGCTGAATTGAGTAATGAACTTATATTGTTTATATCACGTGCCCATATAGGGCTTTATTCAGGGAGATGAATCCTATTAACTATTCATCAACCATTGTTGCAGAGTTGTTTCTTGAAAGCACAGCCATTTGGCTATTTTACTTACATTGTATTTGTCATTAACCATGCCAAAATGGCGTAATGATGTACATAGAAAACAGGAGCATTTTGATTAGTGTCTGTTTTTACTTTCAATTTATTGTATGTGTATAATTATAGCGACATTTCCGGTAGGTCCGATGACTCCGAAGAAGGCGTTTAGCCAAAATGCGTTTGTTTGCCCGAGTTGGGAATAAAATTTGAAAATGTACCCCCTGTGAGTGACTCTTTATTCAGGAATACTATCCTGGAACTAGGATATATATATATATATATATATATATACATATATATACTATAATATAACTATAATATAATATATATATATATATACATGCACTCCAGCTTCCACAGAGAAAACTACAGAAGAAGGCACGGACTCAAGGCTGCTCAGGAAATGGCAACATTTATTGTCTCAAGTCACCCTCAACCCGAGGTAAGAGAGAGACACGTTTCGGCTTACTAGAAGCCTTTATCAATCTTAGAAGAACTAGGAGCTATTATAAATATATAGATATGATTAAATATAAATCAACTAACCTGTTTTTGCTGGAGCTGAAAAGAGCTAATTAATATTAATGAGGTGGTTTTGTGTGTTCCATGTAGAGGTAACACGAAGTCCCTTTATCATTCCATCACCATTTACCATCCCATTCTCCTTTCCCTTCCTTGTGATCAGTTGAATGGCCCTGTACCTGTCCATCCTCTTCTTTGGTGCAGAGGAGAAGTTGACTGATAGAACATTGTGAATGTGTGAAGGCTCATTGACTGCCACATGCTATACTGTGCATGGGCACTCATGTGACAGCTGTGCTCTTGCACTGGAGAATTATAGCTGATGTCCACCTTTCTGCCCTGATTTTGTCAGACTTATCCCAAGTTGCCTGCTGTTTTCAATGGACACATTCCACAAGCTTTTACCTCCCCAAATGTATACATGAGAAACCCTGAGAGTGCAGTAGTGTTACTTTGTTTGCAATACCCGTTGGAGCAGAAATCTAGTTTTCGTGCAAAATCAAATGTGCAACGAGACTTGCAATGAAGGTGTCTGTGATGTCACAATGAAGCCATTATGTAATGTTCAGGCCTTGCTAATATGAAATTTGAGTTCTAATTTAGAATGAGTTCTACTTTGTAAATGACATTCTATGTTTGGAATGAGAGTTCTAATTAGGAAATAAAAGAATTCCATTAGAATGCAGATTGGAACCACTCTTCTAATTTGGATAGTCAGAACTATGTTTGGAATGCAAATTCTACCCTTGGAATGCCTCTTGCGCATAACATAAAATGTTTTTTCATGTTTAAGAAGCAGCTGTGTGTGATGTCTTAGGTTTATTTTGTGAGAAGTAATGAGCAGATTCTAAGGCTACAGTTTTGTTGGGCACCTTCTCTCCCCAGGGTACCCAGAACTACCTTCTATTGAATGAATGGGTGCAATGCTCTTGAAGCTGTGTAGAGTCACACAGGAAGGAGTCTATGGCAAGCCAGGCCAGCAGACAGGTATTCACACAGATGAAGACTCAGAGCCCAGCCATAAGGCCACTGTCAGGCTCTGCTAGTCAGTGCAGAAGAAAGATACAGGGTGTCTTCTAAGTCTTTGTTTCCTACCCTGCCATTTGAATACCTGAATCCCACCTGTGAAATGGGTAGAGCAGATAGGAGGAAACAGAATGAAAAGCTGTGCATTCCTGTGCAGTGCACTAGGCCCATCTCACCAGCGCCTTTACAGATTCTGTTACGATGGGTTTGAAGGAGATTCTTTTTGGCAGTGACATTGAAAGGAGATGACTATTGTTAATTATTGACCACTGCGGCTACAATATCTGTAGAATAATCAAGACAATGAGAAATTCTAAAACAAATCCTCTGACAGCTTCTGTCTGTCTAGGCAGGTTCAAAATAAAAGTCTGTACGCAATAAAGAGAACACAGGAAACCGTAATAATTTGTTTATTGTAACTAACTTCCTTCCCTCAATCTTTTGGTTCTGTGATGTTATGTTACAGACGGGCCTACACTTATCGACATAATGTAACACCCGTCTGTCCATGCAGCCTTGAGTGTTATCAGCGTTTCCCATCAATCCCTTGTGACATCAGGTACTACATCACATCCCCGGTCCTGGCAGGCTTGTGACATCATGTACCTCATCACACCCCTGAGAGATATTATGACATCATTCACCACTTAGCTATATATAGAGCCATAGTCAGGGATGCCTGCAGTGTGAGTGCAGTGTGTGAGCTAGCGTATGAATGGTGTGAAAGCGGTGTGAATGAGGGACTTTGGGGCACCGAGACTGACATCAGACTCACAGGATGGCCACGACGGCTCCAGCGTCTCCGAGGCTTCTAACTGGTGGTGGCCTGGTTCCTTCAGAGAGGAGAAATTAGGCATCACCTCGTGCCTGACATGTGCTTGCTTGGTTCCTTCAGAGAGGAGAAACCAAGAAACACCTTGCAGACCGCAGACAGCCAGTGAGATGCCAGTCAAATGCACTGTGATTTTGGGGCGCAACTTGAGCATTCGGTGTGGTTTGGCCTAATGAGGTCACCTCGTGGCACCAAATAAGAAGCTGTTTTCCAGGGTTCTCCAGTAGGCAAATTGAATTTTGCCCTGAGCTCGACGAACTCTAAGAAACGCCCTATCTGGAGCTGGACACCGAATGTCTATAGATCTGATGGGAAGCAAGGTAGCCCCTGAATGAAGGTGTGAATGGTGTGAATGTTCAGTAGCAAAGGTCAAAACCTTGGCGTGGTGCTACTGCTCACAAGTTTGCCCATGAACTTGTGCTAATTTGACCTATTTTGGATGAAAGAGGAGCGTGCATTGGCTTTGATTTCTTTGTCTTCCTGTTCTGTGCCTTTCTCCTAACTGCTTTCTTGTCTTTTCTCTCATGTTGTCTTTCTCACTTTTGCCTTCTAAATCTCACTTCATTCTCTTTATACATTCTTTTATGTCTTCATTGTTCAATTCATCTATGGATTTTGTCTTCTCATTTGTTTAGTCTTATATTTTATTCTTTCATCCTGTATAGGCTTCCAACTTTCCACATTGCTTTTTTTCTATTTTGTATCTTGGACTTTCACTTGTCCAGAATATTTTCTTTTCTCATTCTTACTGTATCCTTTCTCTTATTCCAACTTCCATACTTTATCTATATTTCTTCGTTCTTCTTTATGTTGTCTTTATTTTATCCTTTTTAACATTTTACTTGTTTTCATATTGTTCCTTTCACCACTCTTTACTTCATTACTTTCTGGCATCAGTACTTCACGTCTTCGTTTTTTCTCAGCGTTCTCACTTTATTCCCTGCTGTTGGGTTTTTCATCTTCTCGCTCTGACATTCTTTTTATTTCTTGGTTGATTATTTTCAGTGCAATTCCCAATTTCTTTATTTATTTTAGGTGTTTCTTTTTACAAATGGGACAAAGATATCTTAATTTGTTAGGGGATGACTTTTGTGTCACCAGTAGAATGGGGCACCTAGAAGATGTGATAGCAATTTTAGATGTTACCATTACCTTGTAAGCAGTGAACCCTGTCCTGGCACCATTGAGCTGTATTATATCTGTTCTGCATCTTACCAGAGTAGCTGTTTGAGTTACACGAATCAGGAAGAAGAAACTGGGCAAAATGACCTACTTAAGACCTTGTGTTCAACAGAGAAGTAGAAAGACACAGAAGGATGCTAAGACCAAAAATACATTGTTGAAAGCCCTGCACCTGTCCATAGCGGTGACAATATCTGGGAGGAGCTTCTTGGCACTGCAAGGACTGTGAGGTATAAAGAGGACTGGGCAGTAAACCTTAGAGCTATTCTGAGTCTGTAGTGAAGGTGGCCACTTACACGTTTTTTTATTGTATAGCCTGCTTTGATTTGTAGACCATGTGTCGAGTCTTATTGCTGTAATGAGAAAAGTGTACAAAGTAAGGTGTTGGAACCGCTGTAAAGCAAGTCGGGATTAGGCCCTGATACAGTAACAAGGAAAAAATCACCGGTAAAGCCAATCAGTCTGAGACTGGCTGGCAGTCTTTTGATTTTAAAGAGAAGTGGGTATGAAGTTCCTCTAAGACAGAGTGAACAGAAAATGCGAGATACAAATCATGGGATCAAAAGACGGTGAACAACATTGTCACTTGGTTGGAAGGCTACAAGAGGGGTGTGTGTTGGGTAGGGATGGGGTAAACTCCCTTCGGAACTAGGGCTCTCACACACCTAGCAAGCTAGGTCTCATGCTTCATATGAGTCTGCCCCTCGTCAGGTCGGCGCTGCAATACCTGAAGGGCACCCAGTACGGGGCTCTTTAGCGGGGATCTTTTGTTCCTGCCGTTGGGTGCAGTGGAGGTGAGGGGCCTAGCGTGTGTAGATGTGGATTGAAGTGAATTAAAACAAGTCAGTTAGTCCTAAAAGTATTTTATTCAAGAAGGTAAACTGCCTGATTAAAAAGTGGGGAGAGTGGTGGAGAACTAGAGACTATGTATCTAGCTAGGTCCGCCCTACTCTCACTGAGAGTAGGGCGGACCTAGCTAGATACATATGATGAAGCATGACACCTAGCTTGCTAGGTGTGTGAGAGCCCTAGTTCCGAAGGGAGTTTCCCCCACCCCTACCCAGCACACACCCCTCTTGTAGCCTTCCAACCGAGTGACAATGTTGTCCACCTTCTTTTGATCCCACGATTTGTATCTCGCATTTTCTGTTCACTCTGTCTTAGAGGAACTTCATACCCACTTCTCTTTAGTACGATATGGGCATGTATGCTGGACCACTCTAAACTCGCCCCTGTGTCCCTTCTTTTTGACAGAAGTTTTTTGATTTTGCCAATTCATATTTTGTTTTCTTATTTTTGTTTTATAGTAGGGAGAGTGTTTTTTTCTATCTCTCACCACCTTTCTTACTTCTGTTTTCTTGTCTTCCACCTTGGTTCAAACCTGGTTTGTGTTCGCCTTCAGAGAGTACATGGTCTGGCAGTTCGGACTGTACGGTTCCCATGTGGAGCAGGGTCAAGACTGATTTGCCAAAAGCTAGGTCTAAACCGAGGTGGCATGTTGAGCAAAAGAACAATGGGTGGGGATGCTACCAGCGTGAGTGCCAGTGGTTAGATTACTTGCAAGCATTCCTCCCATCACCTTTTGAGAGAACTTTACATGGACCAATTGTAAGAAGCCTATATTTTCAATCCTAGAAACCCACATAGCCATAAGTTGAAAATGTTTGTTCAGTATATTCACAACGATTTGGATATTTGGAGGGGAACTGAGGAAATCCTTTTTGCATTTGTTTTATCGCTCAACTGCAATCCTGACTTACAGTTCGCATTTGAATGCAGAAATAAAATGACAATTGTATGAGAGAAAGTATCTTGCGATCAGGACCAAAAACGAGTTTCAATACTCTCTTATGCAAACCTGCCAAGTACAACTCAATCGCAATATGGTAGCTTTTATTCTAGGGCAGTGGGAGATAACTTGTCCTTCTTATGCTGCTCTGGTTTGGTGGATGTGACTAATCATGAGTGACGTCTTGGATTGAGGTTCCTGTGTGATAAAGTGAGGTTTTTGTATGGTAGAAGTATTATGCGGTCTGGCAGGGGTGCCTTACTGTGCAATACTGATAAAATATGCAAAGATGGAACCCGGGTACTCTCTCAGTATACCTTCTCTCAGTATACTCTCTAAGTACACCTATCAGTCCTGGTGGAGTGACAAAGAGCATACAGGCTACTTAGAGGAACAATTGTGAAGCTTTTCAAATCAGCAACATGGACAATCAGTAATTGACACGCATCGAGAGGATTCCGACACCATTTTAGACAAATAGCTCTGATTCTTATATTTTTTAGATACAAAAATGAAATCAATACATACAGTATGACCGGAGATATCAGTTTTCAAGCAATTAATAAATCAATAATTTGCAATGTTACGGTCAGTGGGAAAAACACATATATGCAATTGATACTTTAAAAGGTCAGTTCAAAGGAACCCACTTGGAGTTAAGGTCTCTGGAGGTCGTAGGTCAGTTCACAACAGCTAGCACAATTTTACCTGTTTCAAGTGAATGAGGTGCAGAGGTGCACTTTCAGCTGTCAAACGGAGCTGTAAATCAGAATTGCGGTGTTGAAATAGTTACATTAACAAAATGGTACTTGCATGGGTGAGTTGAGCAAACCCCTTTACAATTAAACCAAGGATCTGGCCCTGGACCAATCTACCTCGCTCGGGGACTCGGGTGTAGAGTTGCTCTTGGCTACCCGTGGTGCTGAACCGGATCTGTGGCCAGAAGAACTGGCAGGTGTGCCAAGAAAGGGTAAAGACAAATGCAAGATCTTTATGATGGAGCCACAGGAGTGGTTGGTTCTTCAAGCGGATGAATCTCTGCTCTATAAGCATTCAATCAAGCAGGTTGTTGTTGGACTGAACACCAAGTCTTGGTATCTGCAAGCACTCTGGTGAGAGAAATCTTTATCCGGAGGACCAGGGGAATGGTGTAGAAAGCAGAGCCTCACTGAGGGTTGGGATGACAGTTCCCAGAAGCCACCTACACAAGGACTTGGAGCAGCCTTGTCTGGTGGCTTGGGGTGCAAGACTTTAAGGTTGTGGACTTTGCAGTTTGTGCCTGCCAACTGCAGGGGACTAGATCCTCTAACCTATGGGAGTGCTCCTGATGTATGGAGTTTGTAGAGGGGTTCACATTCCTTTGCGAACTGGACTCTTGCCTTGACCGAGTTGAAATCCAGTGGGTACAAGGTGGCTGCCACAGGTGCACCTCTGTTCGTGGAGTCCTGCTATTTCGTGAAACGGGTCTCTTGGTATGTCTAATCTGAGGTTCTGGTGTCTGGGGTGCCCCTTATATCCTAGATTTAGGGAATGTTAGTGGGTGTGAGGCCTAATAGCGAATTGGAATCAAGTCCTGTGGCTAATCCGCCTCAGTAGTGACAACATCCTATAGTTGTATGTCACTAAAGTTAGTCAGAACCTGTTTCAGCCTAAATTAAAGATTTCCAGAACCATCCTCAGAAGTACACCTCAGCTGCCAGCCCCTGGAGCTGGGGTCAGCCTTGTGGAGGCGGATGCCTCCTGCATAGCTAATTTCCCGTCTGCCCATGAAAACCAGTGCCTGGGGTGGGGGATGGGTTTGTCCTCAAGCTGGAGACTGTTAGATTGACCAGTGGCATGAATGAAGCCTATGAGGCTCACTGCAATGCCGGTTCAATTCACTAGTCATCATGTGTGGTCGGAGGTGTCACCTCCTGCTCACACAGGTCCTTTGTCTCTGACTTCTGGGAGCAACACACACTTCCCAGCATGAGGTCAGACTTGTGTGTGTGCGGCAAGGCTTCAAAAAGTCTGCCAAGGCATGGGAACACTGGTTAAATTAGGTGGGCACTTTCTGAAGTGTCACCTAAGTAGATGCTGGTTACACCTCAACCCCACCAGTGTGTCGAGGATTAAAAAGCACAAATCTGAAAGAAATCAGCTGGGCCATCATGGAGCTGGACATAGAGGTAATGTCCCAATGCCAGCCCATGTTATCCGATGGGACACCAATCACTTGCGGTGGAATTACGTTTAGAACACTACCACAGGGCAGTATGTTAATACTGATAACTATGATGTTGAGGTACACCAAGATATATGTATATTACATTTCAACTTTGTAGGCACACTATCATGAAACCGTGAACATTCAGTACAAGGGATAAAGTTCACTGCACAAATCTCATTATTGTTATTGTCCAGTAAACGACAGAGCTATCAAACTAGAAAAAACGGTTGTGACCTGACTGGGGTTTTGACATGGTCACATGGGTGCTGTTTATTATATATGCAGAACTACTTCCTTGATTAGATCAGAGGAGCACTGACACTGCGAGGTCACTGCATGCCAGAATTCCTGCTCAGCTGGTTTCTGTTTTCCGACACGTCCACAAGATGGACAGCCTGATGGCACTTACCCAGAGGGAATGGGGAAGTTAGACCACCCAGCAGGGATTTCGCAGATCACCCTCCCTAGGCAAGACTAGATTCTGGAGCACTATGTAGGAGCACTGTTTTAGCACAATGGTCGACTTGTTAATCTCTTTAGCTATTCTCGTAATGGTAATTACATTATTCTGTTTCCTTTTATTGATCATTACAGCACACATATTATACTCAAGAATCACAATGCTGTAATGTATAGTGAAACTGCAGGTTGTGTATTACTTTGGGTATGCATGAGAGTCCAAACAAATTGCTCTAGATTTGTTACCAGGATTCCTTGGGAAATCAGGTTTGTCATGTCCTGAGGTTGCACAATCTATCTGCTACCTGGTTAGGTTTGGGGTACCAATAGTGCTCTGTGGGCTGGCAGGATTACAGCCAGCATATCCTGCAGGTGTGCATAGTATCAATCTGGCACAATCCTGATGTTTATGTTGTCCAATATACACACAGTTTTTACTAGGAAGTATAAAGCAGTACGACATTATTGGAACATCTTAGAACCTACATTTTGTATTACTCAAGTTTACTTTTTCCTACTTTCCGTTCTTGATGGCTGATCCTCACTTTTCCTTTCCCTTCGTATATGTACTTTTTATTCTTGCACTCCATTTCTTTTCCATACTTTTAGTTTTTTTCTAATTAGGTTTCCGCCCTAAATTTTTCCTGGCCAATCTTTCAGGGTAGCTTGCTTTCCTCTTTCTGCATTAAATTTATTGTTGTCACTATCAAATGTGTCCACAGCCATCCTCCTAAGCACATGGTCTCTCCAAATACCCTCTATACTCCATCTTGTCTTCTTTGCTGTGCTGCATAAGTTCTCCTATATGATATAATGAATAATGGTCTATTTCCTGTGAGCCCTAGTAATAGACTCTGTATTACAAAAGCAAATAATAAATTAAATTTAGATGATTATAATCAAGGGAATATATATGTATATATACACACATATATATATATATATATATATATATATATATATATATATATATTCACTGAAAAAACCATAGGTTTTAGGGACAGTTATAGTTAGTTGGACATTGCACTCGTACAAAACCACGTGAAATTCCCCCGTTATAGTTAGTTCAGCTAACTATAACTCGCGCCCCGCAATGCACTGCTGATGACGTCACATATTACATCACTCATGACATGGTCAGTGACATCACTGATGACATCACTGATGACATCTCAAATGACATCACTGATGACATCATCCAGTGACTGTGTGTTTCTGTAAAGTTTAAATATTTTTAAAATATATAGGAAAAGACGTATTGAAGAATGAGTGGGTGTGTAAGTGTCTGTATGGATGATTTAGTAGGTGCGTGACTGACTCTATAAGTGAGTGATTTAACGTATCTTACTGAATGCATGGGTTAGTGACTAAACTGGGTGTATGTCTGTATCCGTCTGTCTGTTGCTGTGTAAGTGGCTGCATGTGTTTGTGAATAGCTAAATGAGTGTCTATATGAGTTATTGAATGCTTGTCTGAGTATCTGTATGGGTGCCTGAGTGTTTGTGTGGGAGGGGTGTGTGCAACTCTGTGCATAGATGTGTGAGTGGGTGATTCACTGGGTGGATGGTTTCAAGAGTGCATCTGTGATAGACTGTATGGGTGGGTAAGTGTGTGTAAGAGTGTGTTAGTGAGTGAATGTATGTCCCAGTGGTACATGTGTGAGTAACTACATATGTGATAGGCAGTATATATGTGTGTTGGAGTATATAAATAGCTATAAGCAAGAGTGAGTGATTGTGATAGTGGCTGTATGGATGATTGTGTGCTTGTATCAGTGATTGTATAAGAGCATAACAATGTGCTACTATTTGTATGAGTAAGTGAGCTGGTGTGTGTATAACTGTATAGGTGAGTAAATGGCAGTGTGTTTAATTATTTGCATGACTGACTAGGTGTGTGAGTATCTCTATGGAAGAGTGGCGTTGTTTGAGTGTCTATATAGGAGTAAGAGTGCATATGATAGTCCTGTACTGAGTGACCGTAAGTATGAGTGACTGTACGGGTGAGTGAGTGGATGTGTGTGTGTAGACCTAAGAATCAGTGAGTGGGTATGTAGTTATTGGTGTTGGAGTGTCTATGGTTTTGCGAATGGCAGTCTGTAATTTAGAGTGGGTGTATCAAAGGTTATATTAGGGTGTGAGGAGGTGCATCAGATTATCACGTGGATGATGTCATCAGTGATGTCATTTGAGATGTCATCAGTGATGTCACTGACCATGTCATGAGTGATGTAATATGTGACGTCATCAGCAGTGCATTGCGGGGCGCGAGTTATAGTTAGCTGAACTAACTATAACGGGGGAATTTCACGGGTTTTGTACGAGTGCAATGTCCAAGTAACTATAACTGTCCCTAAAACCTATGGTTTTTTCAGTGAATTTCAAAGGTTTTTTAAATGCTAATTTGTAACTATAACGTGTCTGAAACCTATGGTTTTTTCAGTGAATTTCAAAGGTTTTTTAAATGCTAATTTGTAACTATAACGTGTCTGAAACCTATGGTTTTTTCAGTGAATTTCAAAGGTTTTTTAAATGCTAATTTCTAACTATAACGTGCCTGAAACCTACGGTTTTTTCAGTGAATTTCAAAGGTTTTGTAAATGACAATTTTTAAATGTATTAATTGTTATATTAATTTTTTTCATACTGATTTACTACATTTTTTAGAAACAATTTTTTTTTACATATTTTTTTTTTAAATTACATTGTAATTACATTATACATTACATTACAAAAAATACTTTCTCAGAATGAATTACTTTAGTTTAAATACTTTGCAGATAGGCAATAGACTTTTAAGTACAGTAGTTACAGTTGTTGCAATGGGCAACACATTTTCAAACACAATGCAACATTCAGCTCAATGTGAATTTCTAGTTAAATGCAATTAGTTACTTTATGGATTACTTTTGTAACCACAGGACTGGATCCTAGATTCAGTCCTGGTACATCTCCTGTAAACAGTTGAGTAAAAGCGTTTTGGTTACAGTCGTGATTTTTAAGGAATATTATTGTATTTTAAAAGTTGACACAAACTTTTTCTCATAGAATCACCAATGTTATCCTATGGAAGGAAATTCACTTAGCAGGTAAAAACTGTTATCGTTACTTTTTCTTACTCAGTGTTGGATCCTGGATCCAGCACTGGTGCATCTCCTGTAAACAGTTGAAAGAATGCGTTTAAGTCATACTGTCGATTTTTAAGGAATATTTGTAGTTTGTGAAAATCAACACTTTGAAACTTTTCTGCTGAAAACCAGTCAATGTTAGCCTATGAAGGAAATTCAAGTTACCGGTAAGTACGGTTAAAATTACTTTTGAGGATCAGTACTGGGCTGAAACATGCAGCACTGAGGTCTCTCCTGATAACAGGTGAGTAAATCGGAATTCGTATTTCGGCTGATTTTAGAGGAATATTTTAAAGTTCCAAAACTCCACACTTTGAAGAATTTCCAAGTGAAACCAGTCAATGTTAGCCTATGGAAGGAAATTCAAGTTACTGGTAAGTACGGTTAAAATTACTTTTCAGGACCAGTACTGGGCTGAAAGATGCAGCACTGAGGTCTCTCCTGATAACAGGTGAGTAAATCAGAATTCGGATTTCGGCTGATTTTAGAGGAATATTTGTATGTTTCAAAAATCAACACTTAGAAGAATTTCCAAGTGAAACCAGTCAATGTTAGCCTATGAAGGAAATTCAAGTTACCGGTAAGTACGGTAAAAATTACTTTTCAGGATCAGTACTGGGCTGAAAGATGCAGCACTGAGGTCTCTCCTGATAACAGGTGAGTAAATCGGAATTCGTATTTCGGCTGATTTTAGAGGAATATTTTAAAGTTCCAAAACTCCACACTTAGAAGAATTTCCAAGTGAAACCAGTCAATGTTAGCCTATGAAGGAAATTCAAGTTACCGGTAAGTACGGTTAAAATTACTTTTCAGGATCAGTACTGGGCTGAAAGATGCAGCACTGAGGTCTCTCCTGATAACAGGTGAGTAAATCGGAATTCCTATTTCGGCTGATTTTAGAGGAATATTTGCACAATGGTGAAGGGAGGGGCGGGGCCTGAGGTGACATCTTTGCAAAGGCGCCCCGTGGCGCGTTTTAAGTTGGGGGATTAAGTCCCCTTGAATCCTGAGGGTCCCTAGGGGCCAACTAGACCACCAGGAACCTCCAATATGCGCCAGGGCTGCGTTGCAGAGACGTGTAGAGAGGCCACACCCCTTTACACCTCTCTGCAACGCAGCTCTGTGGCGCATTCTGGATGTACCTGTTGGGCTAGTTGGCCCCTAGGGACCCTCAGGATTGAAGGGGATTTAATTCCCCATCTTCAAACGCGCCACGGGGCCTGTTTGCACACATGTCACCTGAAGCCCCGCCCCTCCCTTCACCACTGTGCAAACGCGCCCCGTGGCGCGTTTTAAGTTGGGGGATTAAGTCCCCTTGAATCCTGAGGGTCCCCGGAGTCCAACTAGCCCACCATATACCTCCAAAAGCGCCACAGAGCTGCGTTGCAGAGAGGTGTAAAAGGGGCGTGGCCTCTGTACACCTCTCTGCAAGGCAGCCCCTGGCGCATACTGGAGGTACCTGGTGGGCTAGTTGGCCCCCAGGGACCCCCAGTATTCAAGGGGAATTGTTCCCCCTCTGCAAACGCGCCAGGGGCGCGTTTGCAGAGTGGTGAAGGAAGGGGCGGGGCATGCGGGCCCGATCGTTTTTTTTTTTTTTCTCCCCTGAAGGGGAGCTGTCTGGCCCCCTTCCTTTTTCTTTTTTGGGCCCTGGGGACCCCATCCCCCAGGGCCTTACACCTTTTTTAAATTACCTTTAAAAAAAAAAAAAATGGGAAGGGGCCGCGTGGCCCCTTTCCCTGGGCCTGTATTGGCCCCGGGGACCCCATCCCCCGGGGCATGGCCTCTATATTTATTTTTTGAGGGGGCAGCGTGGCCCCCTCCTCTGGCCATTTTAAGGCCCCGGGGACCCCATCTCCCGGGGCCGGCATTTCCATTTTTTAAAAAAAAAAAAATTTCCTCTTTTTTGGGGAGGGGGCCGCGTGGCCCCCTCCCGAGCCACTACTTGCCCCGGGGACCCCATCCCCCGGGGCTGGCCCTCTCCGTTGGGGACTGTGGGGGGTCCCCAATCCCCCACAGTCCCGCCGGCTCCCCACGTCCCTTGGGAGCCGGCATTGCTAGTCCCACATGGGGAGCAGCTGACATGCTGCTCCCCATGTGGAAAAGCAATCGCTTTGGATATTGGAAGAGAGAGCAGGTTTCCTGCTCTCTCTTCCAATATCCAAAGCAGTTTGCTATGGCAGGACGGGAGCCGCGAGGCTCCCGCCCTGCCATAGCAAACTACAGTGTCCCGGGGTAGGCACCCGGGACACTGCAGGAGCCGGCCCTGGGGGTGGTGGTCCCCAGGGCCATCAAGGGCTTCAGGAGGAGGCCGCGCGGCCCCCTCCCATTCAGTACACAGCCCCGGGGAGGTGGTGGTCCCCGGGGCTCTGGGGTCCGTAACGGACCCCCATATTAAAATGTTTAGTGCCCCGGGAGGTGGTGGTCCCCGGGGCGTGTGGAGGCTGGAGCCCCCCCCCCCACACTGGTTTAATAATTTTTTTTTAAAAGCCCCGGGAGGTGGTGGTCCCCGGGGCTGCGGGAGGGCTCAGAGCCCTCCCGCACCATTTTTTAAAAAGCCCCAGGGGTGGCGGTCCCGGGCTTGGGGGCCCTTTGAGGCCCCCACACATTAAATTATCCCCCCACCATGCCCCCGGGACTTGGGCCACCCGGGGGCCAATTAACATCGAACGCGGGAGACCGCGCTCGATTCTTCGGCAGGATTCGCGCACCCTGAGCGCATCCTGCCGATTTTTTTAAAAAAAATATATATTTTTTTTTGCCCAGGGGGTCCTTGTGGGACCCCCTGAGCAAACCTAGGGGGTCAGGGTGTTTCTACCCTGCCCCCTTTGTGCGCTTTGCGCACTTGTTTCTGTCCCTCGGTTCTACCGAGGACAAAATGGCTGCCAACATTTCCTGAATCGGAATGTTGACAGCCAGCTGACAGCCAATTAACATGCAGCTCGTGATCGGGAGGGTACGCGGACCCTATCCGTCCCTAGATATCACTAACTTTTTACTTTTCATTTTCTCAGCAACTACTGAACGGATTTACACCATTTAACAAAAAGGGTTCTTTCTGAACCAAGAACTACCTCTTTGCCAAATTTGGTGTAATTCCATTCAGCAGTTCGGGCTGTAGCCGTGTCTAAAGTTTCCTAAGGGAAAATGCATGGGGAAAACGCGTTTTGGGACCCCCCTTTTGCTCGGCCCCCGCTTGACGTATCACCCCGAGACTTTCAGGGTAGGAGCGGACCGGAACGCCCCACGAAGTTTGAAAATTTCGCAAAGATACGTCAACCGGCAAGAGAGTTATTTCAAATAGAATGTCGCGGATTTCCTATGGATAATAGGTTTTAACTATAACTATCTACTGGCGACTGCCAGTAGATAATACATATATATATATATCTCAAACATCAATTCTCCACCCTGAAGGAAAATAGACCAGCACTCCAAAGGGTTTTTCTTTCTCAACTTTTATTGTTTGAGCGATGGCATCCACGCGTTCCGGCTGTCACACGCAGCCTTGGTTATGAACTGGCATATACTCAAGATTTATCGGGTTATCAGTCAAGATATTCCAGCTCATCCATTATTAACTTTTAGGAAAGCAAGGTCTCTCAGGGACAATATGGTGCACAGCCATCTAGAAAAAGAAGCTAAGGTTCCTCTGAATACACTAAAGGGGTTTTATCCTTGCGGAAAATTCAAGGCGTGCTCCAAGAGCAAGAAAACATTGTCTTATAAAATATCAAGTCTTGAGAAATCCAAGAATACAACAAAGTTCATGACCTGTACTACATCTTATACGGTTTACTGTTTATTGTGCCCTTGAGGGTTAAAATATATAGGAAGTACCATCCATCCCACTAAGGTCCGCATTTTAGAGCATATACGGGCCATCAGTAACAGGGATGTCACATACCCGGTGGCCCGACATTTTGCCTCTATGCATAACAGTAACAGGGATCTCCTAGCATATTTCTGTCTGGAACATGTGCCGGTTAATTTGAGGGGAGGAGACAGAACCCTTAGACTAAGGAGGTTGGAGTCCCGTTATATAATAGATGTCCAGACAAGGTCACCCAATTGAATGAACAGCAGCGAAGAATTATATGTACACCTAGGGTAGAATACATTGAGTTCTGGTTTCTGATTTTGATTTCTGAGAAATACACTTGCAACGAATACGTGGTAGTTAGAACACTGTTATGTAATCTAGGAATAATGGATTTACTACAGAAATGAGTTTTAAGCAAAAATGAGTTTTTTGCCATGTTGTCTATTCTTTTCTTCTTCCCCCTCCTCCTCCCCTTTCTCTTCTTTTCTTCTCCTCCTCATTATTGGTTCACTCTTGTTCTCCTGGTTTTTCTAATTTTCCTTGCATATGAAATTGGGATATGAGGTTGATTGCCCATACAGGGCAGAACAAAGCGGAGCAATTACATTGTAAGATTTATTTGCCCATACAGGGCTGAACTTTTGTCGTTGAAACACTGCACAAAATGTTTATCATGGTATTAAGTGCCCATATAGGGCTGAATTGAGTAATGAACTTATATTGTTTATATCACGTGCCCATATAGGGCTTTATTCAGGGAGATGAATCCTATTAACTATTCATCAACCATTGTTGCAGAGTTGTTTCTTGAAAGCACAGCCATTTGGCTATTTTACTTACATTGTATTTGTCATTAACCATGCCAAAATGGCGTAATGATGTACATAGAAAACAGGAGCATTTTGATTAGTGTCTGTTTTTACTTTCAATTTATTGTATGTGTATAATTATAGCGACATTTCCGGTAGGTCCGATGACTCCGAAGAAGGCGTTTAGCCAAAATGCGTTTGTTTGCCTGAGTTGGGAATAAAATTTGAAAATGTACCCCCTGTGAGTGACTCTTTATTCAGGAATACTATCCTGGAACTAGGATATATATATATATATATATATATATATATATAGATATATATATATATATATCCAAATAACTTAATATAATATATATATATATATACATGCACTCCAGCTTCCGCAGAGAAAACTACAGAAGAAGGCACGGACTCAAGGCTGCTCAGGAAATGGCAACATTTATTGTCTCAAGTCACCCTCAACCCGAGGTAAGAGAGAGACACGTTTCGGCTTACTAGAAGCCTTTATCAATCTTAGAAGAACTAGGAGCTATTATAAATATATAGATGTGATTAAATATAAATCAACTAACCTGTTTTTGCTGGAGCTGAAAAGAGCTAATTAATATTAATGAGGTGGTTTTGTGTGTTCCATGTAGAGGTAACACGAAGTCCCTTTATCATTCCATCACCATTTACCATCCCATTCTCCTTTCCCTTCCTTGTGATCAGTTGAATGGCCCTGTACCTGTCCATCCTCTTCTTTGGTGCAGAGGAGAAGTTGACTGATAGAACATTGTGAATGTGTGAAGGCTCATTGACTGCCACATGCTATACTGTGCATGGGCACTCATGTGACAGCTGTGCTCTTGCACTGGAGAATTATAGCTGATGTCCACCTTTCTGCCCTGATTTTGTCAGACTTATCCCAAGTTGCCTGCTGTTTTCAATGGACACATTCCACAAGCTTTTACCTCCCCAAATGTATACATGAGAAACCCTGAGAGTGCAGTAGTGTTACTTTGTTTGCAATACCCGTTGGAGCAGAAATCTAGTTTTCGTGCAAAATCAAATGTGCAACGAGACTTGCAATGAAGGTGTCTGTGATGTCACAATGAAGCCATTATGTAATGTTCAGGCCTTGCTAATATGAAATTTGAGTTCTAATTTAGAATGAGTTCTACTTTGTAAATGACATTCTATGTTTGGAATGAGAGTTCTAATTAGGAAATAAAAGAATTCCATTAGAATGCAGATTGGAACCACTCTTCTAATTTGGATAGTCAGAACTATGTTTGGAATGCAAATTCTACCCTTGGAATGCCTCTTGCGCATAACATAAAATGTTTTTTCATGTTTAAGAAGCAGCTGTGTGTGATGTCTTAGGTTTATTTTGTGAGAAGTAATGAGCAGATTCTAAGGCTACAGTTTTGTTGGGCACCTTCTCTCCCCAGGGTACCCAGAACTACCTTCTATTGAATGAATGGGTGCAATGCTCTTGAAGCTGTGTAGAGTCACACAGGAAGGAGTCTATGGCAAGCCAGGCCAGCAGACAGGTATTCACACAGATGAAGACTCAGAGCCCAGCCATAAGGCCACTGTCAGGCTCTGCTAGTCAGTGCAGAAGAAAGATACAGGGTGTCTTCTAAGTCTTTGTTTCCTACCCTGCCATTTGAATACCTGAATCCCACCTGTGAAATGGGTAGAGCAGATAGGAGGAAACAGAATGAAAAGCTGTGCATTCCTGTGCAGTGCACTAGGCCCATCTCACCAGCGCCTATACAGATTCTGTTACGATGGGTTTGAAGGAGATTCTTTTTGGCAGTGACATTGAAAGGAGATGACTATTGTTAATTATTGACCACTGCGGCTACAATATCTGTAGAATAATCAAGACAATGAGAAATTCTAAAACAAATCCTCTGACAGCTTCTGTCTGTCTAGGCAGGTTCAAAATAAAAGTCTGTACGCAATAAAGAGAACACAGGAAACCGTAATAATTTGTTTATTGTAACTAACTTCCTTCCCTCAATCTTTTGGTTCTGTGATGTTATGTTACAGACGGGCCTACACTTATCGACATAATGTAACACCCGTCTGTCCATGCAGCCTTGAGTGTTATCAGCGTTTCCCATCAATCCCTTGTGACATCAGGTACTACATCACATCCCCGGTCCTGGCAGGCTTGTGACATCATGTACCTCATCACACCCCTGAGAGATATTATGACATCATTCACCACTTAGCTATATATAGAGCCATAGTCAGGGATGCCTGCAGTGTGAGTGCAGTGTGTGAGCTAGCGTATGAATGGTGTGAAAGCGGTGTGAATGAGGGACTTTGGGGCACCGAGACTGACATCAGACTCACAGGATGGCCACGACGGCTCCAGCGTCTCCGAGGCTTCTAACTGGTGGTGGCCTGGTTCCTTCAGAGAGGAGAAATTAGGCATCACCTCGTGCCTGACATGTGCTTGCTTGGTTCCTTCAGAGAGGAGAAACCAAGAAACACCTTGCAGACCGCAGACAGCCAGTGAGATGCCAGTCAAATGCACTGTGATTTTGGGGCGCAACTTGAGCATTCGGTGTGGTTTGGCCTAATGAGGTCACCTCGTGGCACCAAATAAGAAGCTGTTTTCCAGGGTTCTCCAGTAGGCAAATTGAATTTTGCCCTGAGCTCGACGAACTCTAAGAAACGCCCTATCTGGAGCTGGACACCGAATGTCTATAGATCTGATGGGAAGCAAGGTAGCCCCTGAATGAAGGTGTGAATGGTGTGAATGTTCAGTAGCAAAGGTCAAAACCTTGGCGTGGTGCTACTGCTCACAAGTTTGCCCATGAACTTGTGCTAATTTGACCTATTTTGGATGAAAGAGGAGCGTGCATTGGCTTTGATTTCTTTGTCTTCCTGTTCTGTGCCTTTCTCCTAACTGCTTTCTTGTCTTTTCTCTCATGTTGTCTTTCTCACTTTTGCCTTCTAAATCTCACTTCATTCTCTTTATACATTCTTTTATGTCTTCATTGTTCAATTCATCTATGGATTTTGTCTTCTCATTTGTTTAGTCTTATATTTTATTCTTTCATCCTGTATAGGCTTCCAACTTTCCACATTGCTTTTTTTCTATTTTGTATCTTGGACTTTCACTTGTCCAGAATATTTTCTTTTCTCATTCTTACTGTATCCTTTCTCTTATTCCAACTTCCATACTTTATCTATATTTCTTCGTTCTTCTTTATGTTGTCTTTATTTTATCCTTTCTAACATTTTACTTGTTTTCATATTGTTCCTTTCACCACTCTTTACTTCATTACTTTCTGGCATCAGTACTTCACGTCTTCGTTTTTTCTCAGCGTTCTCACTTTATTCCCTGCTGTTGGGTTTTTCATCTTCTCGCTCTGACATTCTTTTTATTTCTTGGTTGATTATTTTCAGTGCAATTCCCAATTTCTTTTTATTTTAGGTGTTTCTTTTTACAAATGGGACAAAGATATCTTAATTTGTTAGGGGATGACTTTTGTGTCACCAGTAGAATGGGGCACCTAGAAGATGTGATAGCAATTTTAGATGTTACCATTACCTTGTAAGCAGTGAACCCTGTCCTGGCACCATTGAGCTGTATTATATCTGTTCTGCATCTTACCAGAGTAGCTGTTTGAGTTACACGAATCAGGAAGAAGAAACTGGGCAAAATGACCTACTTAAGACCTTGTGTTCAACAGAGAAGTAGAAAGACACAGAAGGATGCTAAGACCAAAAATACATTGTTGAAAGCCCTGCACCTGTCCATAGCGGTGACAATATCTGGGAGGAGCTTCTTGGCACTGCAAGGACTGTGAGGTATAAAGAGGACTGGGCAGTAAACCTTAGAGCTATTCTGAGTCTGTAGTGAAGGTGGCCACTTACACGTTTTTTTATTGTATAGCCTGCTTTGATTTGTAGACCATGTGTCGAGTCTTATTGCTGTAATGAGAAAAGTGTACAAAGTAAGGTGTTGGAACCGCTGTAAAGCAAGTCGGGATTAGGCCCTGATACAGTAACAAGGAAAAAATCACCGGTAAAGCCAATCAGTCTGAGACTGGCTGGCAGTCTTTTGATTTTAAAGAGAAGTGGGTATGAAGTTCCTCTAAGACAGAGTGAACAGAAAATGCGAGATACAAATCATGGGATCAAAAGAAGGTGAACAACATTGTCACTCGGTTGGAAGGCTACAAGAGGGGTGTGTGTTGGGTAGGGATGGGGGAAACTCCCTTCGGAACTAGGGCTCTCACACACCTAGCAAGCTAGGTCTCATGCTTCATATGAGTCTGCCCCTTGTCAGGTCGGCGCTGCAATACCTGAAGGGCACCCAGTACGGGGCTCTTTAGCGGGGATCTTTTGTTCCTGCCGTTGGGTGCAGTGGAGGTGAGGGGCCTAGCGTGTGTAGATGTGGATTGAAGTGAATTAAAACAAGTCAGTTAGTCCTAAAAGTATTTTATTCAAGAAGGTAAACTGCCTGATTAAAATGTGGGGAGAGTGGTGGAGAACTAGAGACTATGTATCTAGCTAGGTCGGCCCTACTCTCACTGAGAGTAGGGCGGACCTAGCTAGATACATATGATGAAGCATGACACCTAGCTTGCTAGGTGTGTGAGAGCCCTAGTTCCGAAGGGAGTTTCCCCCACCCCTACCCAGCACACACCCCTCTTGTAGCCTTCCAACCGAGTGACAATGTTGTCCACCTTCTTTTGATCCCACGATTTGTATCTCGCATTTTCTGTTCACTCTGTCTTAGAGGAACTTCATACCCACTTCTCTTTAGTACGATATGGGCATGTATGCTGGACCACTCTAAACTCGCCCCTGTGTCCCTTCTTTTTGACAGAAGTTTTTTGATTTTGCCAATTCATTTTTTGTTTTCTTATTTTTGTTTTATAGTAGGGAGAGTGTTTTTCTATCTCTCACCACCTTTCTTACTTCTGTTTTCTTGTCTTCCACCTTGGTTCAAACCTGGTTTATGTTCGCCTTCAGAGAGTACATGGTCTGGCAGTTCGGACTGTACGGTTCCCATGTGGAGCAGGGTCAAGACTGATTTGCCAAAAGCTAGGTCTAAACCGAGGTGGCATGTTGAGCAAAAGAACAATGGGTGGGGATGCTACCAGCGTTGAGTGCCAGTGGTTAGATTACTTGGAAGCATTCCTCCCATCACCTTTTGAGAGAACTTTACATGGACCAATTGTAAGAAGCCTATATTTTCAATCCTAGAAACCCACATAGCCATAAGTTGAAAATGTTTGTTCAGTATATTCACAACGATTTGGATATTTGGAGGGGAACTGAGGAAATCCTTTTTGCATTTGTTTTATCGCTCAACTGCAATCCTGACTTACAGTTCGCATTTGAATGCAGAAATAAAATGACAATTGTATGAGAGAAAGTATCTTGCGATCAGGACCAAAAACGAGTTTCAATACTCTCTTATGCAAACCTGCCAAGTACAACTCAATCGCAATATGGTAGCTTTTATTCTAGGGCAGTGGGAGATAACTTGTCCTTCTTATGCTGCTCTGGTTTGGTGGATGTGACTAATCATGAGTGACGTCTTGGATTGAGGTTCCTGTGTGATAAAGTGAGGTTTTTGTATGGTAGAAGTATTATGCGGTCTGGCAGGGGTGCCTTACTGTGCAATACTGATAAAATATGCAAAGATGGAACCCGGGTACTCTCTCAGTATACCTTCTCTCAGTATACTCTCTAAGTACACCTATCAGTCCTGGTGGAGTGACAAAGAGCATACAGGCTACTTAGAGGAACAATTGTGAAGCTTTTCAAATCAGCAACATGGACAATCAGTAATTGACACGCATCGAGAGGATTCCGACACCATTTTAGACAAATAGCTCTGATTCTTATATTTTTTAGATACAAAAACGAAATCAATACATACAGTATGACCGGAGATATCAGTTTTCAAGCAATTAATAAATCAATAATTTGCAATGTTACGGTCAGTGGGAAAAACACATATATGCAATTGATACTTTAAAAGGTCAGTTCAAAGGAACCCACTTGGAGTTAAGGTCTCTGGAGTTCGTAGGTCAGTTCACAACAGCTAGCACAATTTTACCTGTTTCAAGTGAATGAGGTGCAGAGGTGCACTTTCAGCTGTCAAACGGAGCTGTAAATCAGAATTGCGGTGTTGAAATAGTTACATTAACAAAATGGTACTTGCATGGGTGAGTTGAGCAAACCCCTTTACAATTAAACCAAGGATCTGGCCCTGGACCAATCTGCCTCGCTCGGGGACTCAGGTGTAGAGTTGCTCTTGGCTACCCGTGGTGCTGAACCGGATCTGTGGCCAGAAGAACTCGCAGGTGTGCCAAGAAAGGGTAAAGACAAATGCAAGATCTTTATGATGGAGCCACAGGAGTGGTTGGTTCTTCAAGCGGATGAATCTCTGCTCTCTAAGCATTCAATCAAGCAGGTTGTTGTTGGACTGAACACCAAGTCTTGGTATCTGCAAGCACTCTGGTGAGAGAAATATTTATCCGGAGGACCAGGGGAATGGTGTAGAAAGCAGAGCCTCACTGAGGGTTGGGATGACAATTCCCAGAAGCCACCTACACAAGGACTTGGAGCAGCCTTGTCTGGTGGCTTGGGGTGCAAGACTTTAAGGTTGTGGACTTTGCAGTTTGTGCCTGCCAACTGCAGGGGACTAGATCCTCTAACCTATGGGAGTGCTCCTGATGTCTGGAGTTTGTAGAGGGGTTCACATTCCTTTGCGAACTGGACTCTTGCCTTGACCGAGTTGAAATCCAGTGGGTACAAGGTGGCTGCCACAGGTGCACCTCTGTTCGTGGAGTCCTGCTATTTCGTGAAACGGGTCTCTTGGTATGTCTAATCTGAGGTTTTGGTGTCTGGGGTGCCCCTTATATCCTAGATTTAGGGAATGTTAGTGGGTGTGAGGCCTAATAGCGAATTGGAATCAAGTCCTGTGGCTAATCCGCCTCAGTAGTGACAACATCCTATAGTTGTATGTCACTAAAGTTAGTCAGAACCTGTTTCAGCCTAAATTAAAGATTTCCAGAACCATCCTCAGAAGTACACCTCAGCTGCCAGCCCCTGGAGCTGGGGTCAGCCTTCTGGAGGCGGATGCCTCCTGCATAGCTAATTTCCCGTCTGCCCATGAAAAACAGTGCCTGGGGCGGGGGATGGGTTTGTCCTCAAGCTGGAGACTGTTAGATTGACCAGTGGCATGAATGAGGCCTATGAGACTCACTGCAATGCCGGTTCAATTCACTAGTCATCATGTGTGGTCAGAGGTGTCACCTCCTGCTCACACAGGTCCTTTGTCTCTGACTTCTGGGAGCAACACACACTTCCCAGCATGAGGTCAGATTTGTGTGTGTGCGGCAAGGCTTCAAAAAAGTCTGCCAAGGCATGGGAACACTGGTTAAATTATTTGGGCACTTTCTGAAGTGTCACCTAAGTAGATGCTGGTTACACCTCAACCCCACCAGTGTGTCGAGGATTAAAAAGCACAAATCTGAAAGAAATCAGCTGGGCCATCATGGAGCTGGACATAGAGGTAATGTCCCAATGCCAGCCCATGTTATCCGATGGGACACCAATCACTTGCGGTGGAATTACGTTTAGAACACTACCACAGGGCAGTATGTTAATACTGATAACTATGATGTTGAGGTACACCAAGATATATGTATATTACATTTCAACTTTGTAGGCACACTATCATGAAACCGTGAACATTCAGTACAAGGGATAAAGTTCACTGCACAAATCTCATTATTGTTATTGTCCAGTAAACGACAGAGCTATCAAACTAGAAAAAACGGTTGTGACCTGACTGGGGTTTTGACATGGTCACATGGGTGCTGTTTATTATATATGCAGAACTACTTCCTTGATTAGATCAGAGGAGCACTGACACTGCGAGGTCACTGCATGCCAGAATTCCTGCTCAGCTGGTTTCTGTTTTCCGACACGTCCACAAGATGGACAGCCTGATGGCACTTACCCAGAGGGAATGGGGAAGTTAGACCACCCAGCAGGGATTTCGCAGATCACCCTCCCTAGGCAAGACTAGATTCTGGAGCACTATGTAGGAGCACTGTTTTAGCACAATGGTCGACTTGTTAATCTCTTTAGCTATTCTCGTAATGGTAATTACATTATTCTGTTTCCTTTTATTGATCATTACAGCACACATATTATACTCAAGAATCACAATGCTGTAATGTATAGTGAAACTGCAGGTTGTGTATTACTTTGGGTATGCATGAGAGTCCAAACAAATTGCTCTAGATTTGTTACCAGGATTCCTTGGGAAATCAGGTTTGTCATGTCCTGAGGTTGCACAATCTATCTGCTACCTGGTTAGGTTTGGGGTACCAATAGTGCTCTGTGGGCTGGCAGGATTACAGCCAGTATATCCTGCAGGTGTGCATAGTATCAATCTGGCACAATCCTGATGTTTATGTTGTCCAATATACACACAGTTTTTGCTAGGAAGTATAAAGCAGTACGACATTATTGGAACATCTTAGAACCTAAATTTTGTATTACTCAAGTTTACTTTTTCCTACTTTCTGTTCTTGATGGCTGATCCTCACTTTTCCTTTCCCTTCGTATATGTACTTTTTATTCTTGCACTCCATTTCTTTTCCATACTTTTAGTTTTTTTCTAATTAGGTTTCCGCCCTAACTTTTTCCTGGCCAATCTTTCAGGGTAGCTTGCTTTCCTCTTTCTGCATTAAATTTATTGTTGTCACTATCAAATGTGTCCACAGCCATCCTCCTAAGCACATGGTCTCTCCAAATACCCTCTATACTCCATCTTGTCTTCTTTGCTGTGCTGCATAAGTTCTCCTATATGATATAATGAATAATGGTCTATTTCCTGTGAGCCCTAGTAATAGACTCTGTATTACAAAAGCAAATAATAAATTAAATTTAGATGATTATAATCAAGGGAATATATATATATATATGCATATATATTAATGGCGGCAGAATAAAGCAGTAAACCTCACATACAAGTGGTCCGTGTCCGTGTGTTTTGCAGAGGATTGAGAGTAGCGACGGCGATCGTGATATATATATATATATATATATATATATATATATATATTCACTGAAAAAACCATAGGTTTCAGACACGTTATAGTTAGAAATTAGCATTTAAAAAACCTTTGAAATTCACTGAAAAAACCATAGGTTTTAGGGACAGTTATAGTTAGTTGGACATTTCACTCGTACAAAACCATAGAAATTCCCCCGTTATAGTTAGTTCAGCTAACTATAACTCGCGCCCCCGCAATGCACTCCTGATGACGTCACATATTACATCACTCATGACATGGTCAGTGACATCACTGATGACATCTCAAATGACATCACTGATGACATCACTGATGACATCATCCAGTGACTGTGTGTTTCTGTAAAGTTTAAATATGTTTAATTTATATAGGGAAAGGCGTATTGAAGAATGAGTGAGTGTATAAGTGTCTGAATGGATGATTTAGTACGTGAGTGACTGACTCTACAAGTGAGTGATTAAACGTATCTTACTGAATGCATGGGTTAGTGACTAAACTGTGTGAATGTCTGTATCCGTCTGTTTGTTGGTGTGTAAGTGGATGCATGGATTTGCGAATAGCTACATGAGTGTCTATATGGGTTATTGATTGGTTCTCTGAGTATCTGTATGGCTGCCTGAGTGTTTGTGTGGGTGGGGTGTGTGTGACTCTATACATAGATGTGTGAGTGGGTGATTCACTGGGTGCATGATTTCAAGAGTGCATCTGTGATGGACTGCTTGTGTGTGTGTGTGTGTGTGTGTGTGTGTGAATGGCTGTGTGGGTGTGTGAGTCATTCTCTGGGTTTGTGAGTGGATGCATCAGTGACTGTATGGGTGTGTGAAAGGGTGTGTCATTGACTGTATGGGTGTGTGAGTGGATGTGTGAGTGGTTGTCTGGGTGTGCAAGTGGGTGTGTGAGTATGTGTGTGAGGGGTTTTGTGGGTGTGTGAATAGCTGCGTGGGTCTGTGTGTGGGTCTGTGAGTGGGTGTGTGAGTGGCAATGTGGCTATGTGAGTGGCTGTATGGGTCTGTGAGTGGGTGAGTGAGTGGTTATGTACGTGTGTGAGCATGTGCATGGATCTGTGAGTGTGTGTATGAGTGGCTGTGTGGGTCTGTGAGTGGGTGTGTGAGTAGTTGTATGATTTTGGGAGTGGGTGTGTGAGTGGGTTTATAAGTGAATGTGTGGGTGTGAGTGGGTGCATTAGTCTGAGTGGATTTGTGAGTGTCTGTGTGTGGGTGTGTGAGTGGTTATGTGAATGGTTGTATAGGTCTGTGAGTGGGTGTATGAGTGGTTGCATGGGTTGGTGAGTAGCTGTATGGGTGTGTGAGTATCTGTATGGGTCTGTGAGAGGCTAAGTGAGTGGTGGTATGGGTCTGTGAGTGGTTGTATGGATCTGGCGTGTGAGTGGGGCCCATTACTTAAATCATAGGGGATGACAGCATGCAGACCCCCTCCCCTGGCCGATTTAGACCCAGGGTCCCTATCTCCCAGGGTTTGGCCTCATTATAAATCCAAGTATAGAAACAAATGTATGGAAACATGCTTAAATAATTGCATATAAACATATGACAAATATTTCTTGAGCCATACATCCAAAAATTATGAATTCATACACAGGAACACATTAGTAAGCTTGTGTTAGTTCATGTATAAAAACATATGCATGGAACAATGTATAGAAACATAAAAAATCCTACCTATGTACATGTATACAAACATGTGGTGCAATGACCAATACATGTGTGGAAACATATCAGAATGCATGTATAGAACCTTGGTGAGAACACAGCCATGTACAGGAATCGGTGGGACACGGGCGTAGCAAAACAATGGTTCCTCAGGTGCAGTGACACAGGGGTCCATAGGAATGAAGGGTGCACCGCACCCCAATTACAGCTTTTTTTTAAAAAACCCAACCCAGAGAATGGAACTTTTTTTGTCTGTTTAAATGTATTTTCGTAACATTCTTGCTACGCCTCTGCGTGCGGAAACATGACAATACACCAATGTCAACATGTGCTTGGAAACATGCTTAGGTGCACAAACAGGAACAGATACAAGGTGACATGCCCCGGTAACATACATGACTACATGGAAACATATGCAGCGAACTGTGTCCGAGCCCTCTGTACTCATTGCAATCTACTGTGCGAACAGATCATGCGGGATACCTATTCAGAGTCGTGCTTCCGAATCTCAAAAGAGGAGAGACGCAAAATGAAAGACTTGTTGGGTAAGAGCTGACTTTAGATTATTAGAGGCCATATGCTTAATACGGAAAGGGAAAGGAGATTATTTCTCAATAGGATGATGGTTGGGAAATGTAGGTGAGCTGGGATTTTGACTGGGGCTGGGACTAAAGCAGAATCAGTCACTCCTAGCATGGTTCCGAGTAGCGTGCTACTCGCCGAAAAAAGCACTTCAACACCTCATTAGGGGTAGCAAGCACTATATAAATGCAACCCTTTTTCCCTCTTCTATCCCTCAGCTATCCTTCTCAATCCAAATAACTGACTAACCTATCCACCACTCAAATTACTGTTGTATTTCACTATACTAATTCAACACTAATCCTTTAATGGGTTCCGGAGTAACGTGCTACTCGTTGAAAAAGCACTTCAACACCCTAACAGGGGTAACAAGCGCTATATAAATGCAAACCTTTTTTTCTCCTTTATCCTTCCGCTATCCTTCTCAATCCAAATAACTGACTAACCTATCCACTACTCAAATTACTTTCATAATTCACTATACTAATTCAACACTAATCCTTCTTGGGTTCCGGAGTAGCGTGCTACTCGCCGAAAAGCGCTTTGACGCCTCGTCAGGGTAGGAAGCGCCAGAGGCGCAACTAGAGCCAAATTTCGGGGGGGGGGGCTAAGAAATTTTTTTGGGGGGGGGGGCTAATTCTTCTAGCCATAGGCAGAGTGGAGCTGCAGGGGCTCTAAGAAGGGGTGAAAAACAACAAAGCCTCATTAACAAGCAAATGGTCTTTTAAAGACCTGTGAAGTACTCAGGTGCGGCTGTGTGTGTGCGCGGGAAGCTGTCTCAGGCCGGGCTGCCACACACGACGGGGGGGGGGCTGAAGCACTTTGAGCCCAATGGGAGTTGCGCGCCTGGTAAGCGCTATATAACTGCAATTACAATACAATACACAGGCAGTGCCACTCTCCTCACCTCTCGCTGTATTTACCCTCACAGCTGAACCCTTTTCTTCTGTCACAGGCACAAGCTTTCTCCTTCCTGGCTCTCTGTTGTAGGAGGTGCCCCCCCCCATCTTTTTACTGTCCAAGGTCGGTCTCCGCTGTACTCCTGCGCTCCGAGCACCCATTCTAGGTTTGGACAACACACGTGAGCTCTTAGCAGGACGCCTCGAACAGGAATATTGCACATGCATCTCCCAGGTGGAGTCCCCCAGGGCTCGGCCCTGTCCCCGACCATGTTCAACATATATGTGGCCCCTTTAGCCAGACTAATAAAAAGCCACGGTCTGTTGCTCGTATCCTACGCTGATGACACGCAGCTAGTGGTGTCAGTCACGCAAAACGGGGACATGACAGCCGAACGGTTTCTCAATTGTATTACATCACTGATGTCTTGGATGAATACAAACGTCTTAAAACTCAACACTGAAAAAACAGAGATTATAGAATTTGGTCAGAAACCATCGATTTGGAGCCAATCATGGTGGCCCATCGAAGCCGGAACTAGTCCGACTCCGGTGCCCAAGGCTCGGAACCTTGGTTTTCTGATCGACAAAGATTTAACACTTGCCTCTCAGATAAACCAAGTGGCTTCAGCCAGCTTCTTCACGTTGAGGGTTCTACGGTAGATTCTTCCTTTTATTCCTTTCTCCCTGAGGAAAACGGTGGTAGGAGCTTTAGTGCTATCTAGAATAGACTATTGCAACGCCCTCTACCTTGGCGCCGGAGCGCGGCAGCTCACTAAACTCCAATCACTGCAAAACGCAGCAGCACGAGTACTGCTTAGGTTACCTAAACACCACGCCACCTCTGCCAGGATAAAGCAACTTCACTGGCTTCCAGTGAGACGGTGGGTGCAGTTTAAAGCCCTCTGCCTAGTTCATAAAACCCTCTATGGAGGAGGGGCAATGGACTTACAATCTCTATTCCCTCGGTATGTTCCATCGCGTTGTCTAAGATCCACTGACACTGGACTGGTACATCTTCAGAGAACAAAATGAGTAAGATGGGGAGGAAAACGTTTTTCATTCTAAGCAGCTAAATTATGGAATTCCTTCCCTGTCCAACTTCGACTTCAGTCCTGCCGTACGCTTTTTAGGAAAAACATAAAAACCTGGCTCTTCATGCAACTCTAATTTTCTTTGCCTGCTCCGCCTTTCACATTCCCCCAGCGCCAAGACGCCTCGGCATTAGTGCGCTCTATAAATATTTCAGTCAGTCAGTCAGTCATGCATCCAGCACAGGAGAAATGTGCAGTATAGGAGGGTAGTGACGTGATACACCTACAATCAAACGTCAGATGCACAACAACCAACAGCACAGTATAGACAGAACAGTGCACACGCATCCATCTCAGCACAGACATGTCTGTACCTGGCACTCGCCCCCCCCGAGGCCACAAACTGCATTTCCACAGGGGAATGACCCCGCCTCCTGCCCTTAGCTTGCTGAGGTGAGTCAGTACAGCCCCCCATTTCCCCTCATCCTCCCCCCACCGCTGGTGTCACCCATAAACCACCCACACGTTCACACCTCTCCGAAGTTGACACATTCACAGGAATATTAATACAAACTCACACTTGACTGATGGCAGCATTCACGAACCGAAGCAGCCAATGGGGGCCTTGCGCCTATCTAGACAGTTGTGCGCTATGTTCAGCGCTGCAGTGCGGCACTGGAGGCACGGTGAGCGCTATACAAAGAACGAAAAAAGAAAGGGCGCGTAAGAGACAACGAGAAGTGAGAGAGAGCACGAGGGAGAGAGAGGCAAAGAGAAGTGAGGGACAGAGAGGCAAAGAGTGAGACAAAGAAGTGAGACAAAGAGAGCACAAGGGAGATAGAAAACATGAGAGAGAGAGAGAGAAAGAGAGAGAGAGGCAAAGAGAGAGAGAGAGGCAAAGAGAGAGAGAGGCAAAGGGAAGTGACAGGGAGCACGAGGGAGAGAGAGACAAAGAAGTGAGAGAGAGAGAGAGCACGAGGTAGGGAGGGTGCACGAAGGAGATAGAAAACAGACGAGAGTGATAGAAGAGGGAGAGGAGCCGGAGACTCGATTGCGTCTTGGCGCTACAAGTACCTCGTTACAAAAATAATATGAAAGCGCACAGGTACTGATTTAACTGACATCCTAGACTGATGCTCGGCGACTGAGGGCATCGATTCGAGGGACCCACCGGGCTCCGGGGTTCATCGTGTTTGGGCGCTAGATGACACCAAACTCCTGCAGCCGAACGCGCACAGCTCCTCAAAGACTATCTTAACGACTCTACATTGTACGAGTGTGATGGCTTCTAACATAGGTTAAGACTAAGAGTGGCCTTGTGTGAGTCTGTTGGGCTGTCCTGAATCATTCAACGCCCTCGCACTGACGGCCTCACACGCGCTGGAAGAGAAGGATACATAAGGAAGGAACCGGCACCCTCTGAGCCCCCCCCCGGATGTATGCATGCCCAAAAGTCCTGAAAGTTGCACCTTGGTGCCATATTTGACCTCCATAAAACTAACCTCTTCCCCCAAACTGGGCAGTTTAAGAACAATTCCCTCGTGCTTTTTCTGTGGGGGTCGTGCCATGACCCGCTACCAGCACGCCATCTTCGGCGGGTGCTACTTGTGATCACTGGGGCTCTTCCTGTGGGGGTCGTGCCCTCCCCCCCATCCCCCCATCTTCAGCAGCTGCTGTGTGTGATCCCTGGTGCTCTGTCCTTGTGCACCGGCTGTTGCTGTCTGTCTTCCCTCCATGCGTTCAGCAGCGCCTGACTCTGAAGCCCGAGACGTGATTCTACACGTATAGGGTCTATCAGGAAGGCACGTGGGCGACCTACCAAGAAACTAGTGCTTCGAGGCTGCCAGCTCGTTAGACAGCACTAGACAGAAGTAGAAGTTCTTCAGTCACTCACTTACCAGTGTTCTGCGGCGAAAGGCGCCTTCTTCTGAATGGTCAGTTTCCCCTCTCCAGGGGGTGCCCTCTGTGCTACCCCTAGGCAGGGCTTTAAGTGGGGGGGGGGGTGGGGGGAGTCTGTGGGGGTCTGAGCACCCCCAGTTTTTTTTGGGGGGCCTCGAAAGGGGTCTCTAGGGGGCTCTATTTTCGGGCCTCAAAGGTCAAAGGTAGGGTGACCAGACGTCCCGGTTTTTGTTGGTGTTTCGGGTGAGCATGCGCGCGCACTGCTTAAGGCGTGACGTCATTGTAGCAGGAAGGGAAATCCTTTGAAGAGAGACACTTTCTCTCGGGATTTCCCTTCTCTTTGAACACGCAGCGCCACCTACGTCATTGTGCCAGCCATCGGCACAACAACAGCTGGTTAGAACCGGCACGACCCTGCTTTTACGGCCTGCAGCAAGATTTCTCCAGCAACCAGTGTGACCCTGCTCTGCCTTAACGCAAGCGAGGGACGAGGGTCTACAACAGAATCCAGCAGCAGTGAAAAGGAAACTTACCTTTGTGATGCCTCCCCAGCCCTACCAGCACCGTTGGGACCCTGCCTCCGCATCAGAGCTGCCTCAGCCAGGATCCTTCTGAAGCCACACAAGACTTGCCCTCCCAGCCTGCAAGCCCGCAACGTGAGTATTTTAATGGCCGTTTCATGATTTTCTTAAGCACACAATGTTAGTTATCTTGATTTAGACCACGCCCCTACTCGGATAGGCCACACCCCTTTAAGAAATTTGCCACGCCCCTTTTAGAGCACCCCCAGTTTTTTTTCCCCACTTAAAGCCTTGCCCCTAGGTGCTCGTCGAACGGCAGCAGCAGCTTCTCGGCGCTAGAGTTCAGAGCATCTGGACACGCAGGGTGGAGGGGGGGGGCGGGAGTGTAACTGTAGTTCCTGCTCACTCAGGAGGGCTCCAGGGAGGGACTGGGCCTGAAATAGAGAGGAGGGGCTCTGGTGTCAGCCCCTGAGGGGCCCGGGCAGCTGCTGTCCCTGGACCGGCCAATCAGAGCGGGGGGCGTGCTACACACAGGGTTGTATCTTCAGGGAGGAGCCCCTCCCCCCCCCAATAAACTTTCGAGTCAAGCTATGACAGCTCTAGTCGGCCGTATGAGGATCAGGTCCATTTCCCACCATCAGGCTGGGAGCTTTGGGACAGTGAGATGAACAGACGGGGCAGAGGCTGCGCGCGGTTCGGATTTAAAATTGTGCAGTAAGGACCCTGACTATGAGTCCATTCTACAGTGACTCGACGTAGAGCAGCGGTCAGAGTGCCGTGAGGTGGCAGCGGGGCAGGAGGCAGTGTGATGGCAGCAGGGGCAGTGTCCCGTGTGGTGGCAGTAGGCAGTGCATGTGGTGGCAGCAGGGCAGTGTGCGTTGAGGTGGCAGCAGGGCAGTGTGCCATGTGGTAGCAGCAGGGCAGTGTGCCATGTGGTAGCAGCAGGTAAGTCTGCTGTATGGTGGCAGCAGGGCAGTGTGCCATGTGGTGGCAGCTTGGCAGTGTCCTGCGTGGTGGCAGCGGGGCAATGTGCCCCGTGGTGGCCGCGGGGCATTGTGCCAAGTGGTGGCAGCAGGGGCATTGTGACATGTGGTGGCAGCAGGGGCAGTCTGTCATGTGGTGGCAGCATGGCAGTGTGCAGTTTGGTGGCACTGTGCAATGTGGTGGCAGTGAGCAGTCTGGTGGCAGCTGGGCAGCATGCTGTGAGGGGGCACCGGGGCAGGGGACCGTGAGGTGGCAGCAGAGTAGTGTGCCATGTGGTGGCAGCAGGGCAGTGTGCCATGTGGTGGCAGCAGGGCAGTCTGCTGTATGGTGGCAGCGGGGCAGTATGCCTTGTGCTAGCAGCGGGGCAGTGTGCCGTGTGGTGCTTGGGACAGAAATAATGACAGACCTCTTTGTCCCCAAGCCAGTGTATGTTGTGTGGTTTTAATCCACTGCACTAGAACTGTCTTTCTCCCACACACAGCTGCAAAATCCAACCTCACACCTGTGGCTAGGGGGTTTCTTGGCGCCACCTGAGGTCGGGGCAGTATTTGTCACCTTCACTCAGGAAATACATCATTAAACTCAGGGAACCCGCGTCCTACACGGCCCTGCTTTCACCCGTGTCACCCACCCGTCCCTGCACTGTGTAATAGGGGCCACCCATCCCTGCACTGTGTAATAGGGCCACCTGTCCCTGCACTGTGTGTAATAGGGGGACACCCATCCCTGCACTGTGTAATAGGGGCCACCCGTCCCTGCACAGTGAAATAGGGGCCACCCATCCCTGCACAGTGAAATAGGGGCCACCCATCCCTGCACTGTGTCATAGGGGGACACCCGTCCCTGCTCTGTGGCCCCTGCACTGTGAAATAGGGGCCCACAGACCCTGCCAGGACCAGTGATAATCACGGCACAGAAAGGGGCATTTTAAGTCAGAAGTCACTGCGTGTCATTGTGAAGCGCTGTAAATATTGGGTGCTTAAGGACCCTGGTGGTGTCAGAGTTGTACTTGTAATTTATGGCTACACGTTTGAATCCACATAAAATCGCCCTCGAAATCCATGTGCCTTTCAGAGCACTGCATGTGACTCAGGGCTTTGATTTGTATTATAAGTAAGATACCTCAGTGGGTTTATGCTTTTGTGGCAGCGATGCACATGTAACCTGTGGGTCACAAGGTATGATCCTGGTAAAATAACTCATGGAGTTATGCACCGCCTCAAACCTCTGCATGTGATGCATAAGGCATAGGGCCTGGATCCCTGCAGCTTTTTTCTTAATCTTTCATTCTTCTAAGGGGCATAAAATGGCTTCACTCGTCTAGTAATAAACACACATGAGTTAGTATTGTTCTCTGTATAAATGGTTATTAGTGGTACAAGAACACACAGCGCCGTTTCAACAGGCTCCTCCCTTACCTGCCCCCCCCCCCTCCCTGGTGCTGGTTCCCTCTCAGGCCTGTTCTGTGCAGACATTGGCTGGGGGCTCCTCATCCCGCTGCCATAGCGCTGAGAGGATTATTAACAAAAACAGTGAATCCTGTGGAATAGTAGAATCAATGTAGATAATGGAATGCACAATCGCAATGAAAGGGATAAAATGATGTCAGAGGACGAAGAAACCACATACACCTATGGTTTTAGTTTGATACAATCGTATTTTATATTTTCCAAACAAAAAAATAATTTTATATACAATGAAAAAGAGAATGTGCGTACTGTCCCCAGTGAAAAACAGAAACCTAAAGTATTGGTGACATAATTGTGACAATATTTTACAAGGTTTCCAAAGTATTAAAAAAAGTCGACCATTTAACAATCAATCTATAATACACAGCAGCTATATACAGTAATACGCGCTGTTAATGGTTCGCTTTCTTTAGTTGCCGACGACGTTGCATGTATGTAGTTATTAAGCATTACTTTGTTCTTCCCTTTTGATTTTATACAACAGGTGTACATTGTGAAACATGAACGAAAGGACATACCTCTATATCAGTTTTCAGCACACCATTTCCTCAATGTTAACCATTTGAATGTCAGTCAAAATGTGTCCTTCTTACCAATGTAACAGTGGAGGCCTGTGTGGCTACATACTACCCATTATATAATGTAGGATATCATCAATAACTGAGAATGCGTAACTATGTAGGCGCCTCCCAAAATATACTGTCGCATGTAAATATGCCTAGAGAAGGATGGAGGATTGTGCCTTTTCAAATTCGTATGTATTTATGCTGAATGATTTCCAAGCGTTCTTTGGCAATTTTCAAATGCACAGTATTCATTTATATTCTCATGCAAGGAACCGCAGAGACCTGTTCACCTGACTTCTAGACATACGATCGACAGCCACGAACCCTGCCTTGAAAAAGCCCTCGGCCGATGGGCCACATGGGCGAAACACGTGTCGGCTGTTTCGTTACTTTGTTTTTGTCCTATGCATGAGAATATAAATAAATCCTATGCATTTGAAAATCACCAAAGAACGCTTGGAAATCATTCAGCATAAATACATACGAATTTGAAAAGGCACAATCCTCCATCCTTCTCTAGACTTACCCTATGATGGCTTTTGGGTGTAGCCATTCGTGAGGAACGTGCCACCACTAAGATTGGGCCCTGACAACTGTAGCACATAAACCCAGTTTTCCCCACCCATTACAGTTACCTGCATGTAAATATGCCAACTGTAAGAGATCAGGTCTGTATGCACCACATCAATATACAAAGCACATCAACTTTAACATTGTGATGTTTTTCTGCGCGCAATTTAGGTGCAAATGACAACATTGTTAACACGGTGATGCAAATAATCATGAAGTACTAATCCTTGTAATAACCGCTCATCAATTACTTTCTGTAAAAAGCACATAAATTATGTCTGCGCGCAATGTCGAAAATCATTACATACAATCTTATCAGTTTATAGACGCGCTTCAATATATTATGTTAAACAATGTGCATCGACTGGGACAGAAAAATGCCCTCCCACACGCTCCATTTATTATAATTCACAACATGATTTTCCACAGGACTGCTGGCTGATGCATGCGGTAACTTTCAACCGCTTTTACAACCGAGCCTAACACAAACTTTCAAGGGACACGCATTTCTCATTTAAAATGCCCCTTTCATTGCCGCAGCGGTTTCTTTGCCACATTGTAACCTTATCCTTTAACCTGCTATCTCCTTCTTTCCACTTATTTCTTGACCGCCTACTCCCGGTCTTTCTTTACTGTTAACCTTTTTTCTACTGAAAAACAGATGACACAGTGCTGCAGATCTCAACTATTATGCCTCCAGGTCATTCCGGTTTTTGGCGGTTAGATGGTGTATTTAAAGGCAGAGTGAGCACAGGCTCACTGTCATTTGGCCATCAGCAGACAGACGACCGCTGTCGTGCTGCCCGCGCTGTGGATTGTCACGCGCACTGAGGACTGCATTAATTGAAGGTAATAACCAGATGATGCTGCCCATGCACAGGGCCTCCAGTAGCTTCATTTTCCATGTTATCTCACTAATCGGTCTTTTCCTGTTAATTACAGGATTCATCTTTATTGAAAAAGATTCATCTTTATTGAAAAATACTCGCTCAAATAGATGGGTTTCACACCACTTTTAGGTAAGAATCCTTGACCTTGCCCGCCATTGCTCCACTCTGCAATACCCTTATGTATTCAGACCAATTATAATTCGGTCACCCTTGCTATTCTCAGGTACGGACCACCATACTGAATATTCGTGATCCACAGGTCAGCGCGACAGCACCGCCTGTGATTTACACCGACTCCAGGTAAAAACAGTCCCCAGAGGGACATAATTCATAGAATATTAACCATAAGTGCGCAGGCCATGACTGTCTTCCATTCTCAACAGAGTTCCTCACTATCATCCTCATACACGCCTCTGTGTATCATCACTACAGTAACAGTGCTCAGCTACCCACAGAGTGCTAGCCTTCATACTCACTTGTGGTAAGTTTCCCTCTGTGTGCGTTATCAATAGCAATGGCAGCCCTTTTAGCATTCCCACCATCTTACCTGCCGTCCCTATACTACACTTCCCTTTGTTTTTTCTTCTCACATAATCATTACCCGGCTGGGTGTCCTTGTGAGTATCTCGTACTTTCTCTCTATCACCCACTGTTGGCACATACACCTCACGCGGCTGCGCACTCTACCCATCAGGTACTCTTGAATTTTATGCCCTTTGATTCATTTTGTCGCATTTGTGCCGGTACATGGGTCATATGCTTACTTTACTTTTCTTTTCCTAGATGTCCCTAAAATCCTTAGGTCCTGATGAGACCCTAGATCACGTAGAGGGTCGAAACGTCATCGGCAACTAAAGAAAGTGAACCATTAACAGCACGTATTACTGTATATAGCTGCTGTGTATTATAGATTGATTGTTAAATGGTCGACTTTTTTGAAACCTTGTAAAATATTGTCACAATTATGTCACCAATACTTTAGGTTCCTGTTTTTCACTGGGGACACTACGCACATTCTCTTTTTCATTGTATATAAAATTATTTTTTGTTTGGAAAAAATAAAATACGATTGTATCAAACAAAAACCATAGGTGTATGTGGTTTCTTTGTCCTCTGACATCATTTTAACCCTTTCATTGTGCATTCCATTATCTACATTGATTCTACTATTCCACAGGAACCACTGTTTTTGTTAAAAATGTACCTACCCAGGTTCCTTGGTGAGTTGGGTTCCCTTGTCCTTTTCTCGACTTATAGCGCTGAGAGCAGGCCTAAAAGGCGCTTTATCCAGCCCTTGCTTACATTTCTAATGAGCAGGATGTGGTTGGTGGTCTGCTTGTTAAGGGACACGCTGTCTGTCCTACTGGGGAGAGAACAATGAGACAGTTCTACCGCTGTGTGTGGCAGATCCAACCAGGCCCTTGTCCTGTGCTCTCACCTGTCCCACCTCCTCCCCTCAAGCCTGCTTTAATTGGCTCTTTTCATCTGCTCTGCTTGGGGTACTGGGAGATGAGAGGTTTTTTGGCCTGGACTCCCCGTTTCTCATCTTCTCACCTCAGCAGAGTCTCTGAGCTGGGCTTCATTTGTAAAAAGGTAAATGCCAGGGCCTTCTCAAGAGGCTACTGCAACTTGCAGCCCTTCAGTACCCCTTTCAGTGCTGCCAGAGCCAGTCTCAGCACCGCTACTGTCATCACATATGTCTGCTAATTCAGACTATTCCATTCTCCCAAAGCTTACAATGTCCTGGATGGCTGGTAATATTTATTTTTAAAGTATATTGAATTATGAAACGCTCAGTGATGTGCTCACTTGAAAAATACACGTACAGCGCCACCAAGTGGTGGACTGCCATGAGTGCCCGTATACAGAATTTGGTGCTGGTGCTGAGCACAGGCAAACACCGTCTCAAATTAAGCACTGTGTGTACCCTTCCAATGGTACATCCCTTCCAGCATTGTCCTAGTGAGTAGTGAACTGAGGATGGCCGTCGAATGCCTGCTCCAAACTTTGGGGCCCGATTAGGATGGCGGACGGACTGGGCTCCGTCTGCCATGGTGGTGTAAACCGGGACCGTCCACCATGCATGCGGTGGTCCCGCATACCCGATTGAGATGGGACCGACACCGCTGCGGTCTGATTCCGCACCTTTAACATTGCGGCGGTGGCTGCTGACAGCAGCACCGCCGCGATGTCAAAAAGAGCATGTTGTGCATTTCACTGCACTACGTGGCAGGCACTACACTGTGCCTGCCACTTGGTGCAGTGAAATGCCAGTGCACCCACACCTCCCCCCAACACAAGGAGGGCCCGCAACGGGCCCCCCAAACCAAACTCCGCATGCCTTTCAACAGCCATTGCACCGCCGCAGAGTGGCTGGCTGGAGACCTCATCCTAATTTGGCGGACAGTGCTTGCTAGGCACCACCACCATTTTATGGATGCAGACCGCTCCGCTGGGCAATCATAACGATTGCCTGTGGCGGTTCCATGGCAGACGGGCTTTGCCTCTGCCGCGGTCTGGATCCTACCGCCATTGTAATCTGGCGGTGGGAGAATCGCAGTCCGCAGGGCCAGCGGACCTCACCGCCGGCCCGGCGGTGTCGATCATTCCGCAATCGGCCCGATAGTGTGAGGGGTGGGGATATTACATCTAATGTGCCTGGTTTAGGTATGTTAGTGAGAGGGTCTGGGTTCAAGATAGAATGTCTGATGTGAGAGTGTACCCAACATCCTGTAAACAAAGGAGATGGTTTCTCTTTTGTTACCTTTAAAAAAAAATCCAACTAGCCGAATGCATTACCTGTGACAACATGATAAGACCTCTGGATTGAGGATTTTACCACAGGAAGAATCTGACCAGATTAGAGGAAGGTGCATTCTGAGTGTGATCGGAAATGACGTGATGAGAGATAAAGACTCATATAAACAAGTTATTCTGAATGAATGAATGAATGAAATGACATTTATAGAGCACGATGACTACCCTGAGGCCTCCCAGCGCTACGGACGACACAACAGAGGACCGAGCAGGTGGGAATTAGATAAAGTTCCTGAGGAGCCATGTCTTTAGAAGCTTTCGGAAGGCCAACAGGTTGGGCTCATTTCGAAGGTGAAGTGGAAGGGTGTTCCAGAGAATAGCAGCGTTATAGGAAAAAGACCGTCCGCCACATCTGACTCTCCTTATTCTGGGGGTAAAGAGAGAAAGGCGTCCCTTGAACGGAGATTTCTCCTAGGTTGGTAAGGTGTGATCAGGGATTGTATAACGGCTGGGCCAAGGCTTTGTGGGCCAAACACATGGCTTTGAAATGAATCCTTTCCCTGATCGGAAGCCAATGAAGGGTCTCTAGGGCTGGCTTTGCAGACTGCCGGCGAGGGGTCTGTAGAAGCAGGCGGGCAGCGCAATTTTGGATAATCTGGAGCTTATTGATGGTGTATTGAGGGGCTCCCAGATAAAGGACATTCCCATAGTCCAGGCGGGAAAGGATGAGGGCCTGGACCATGATCCTTCTAGCTTAAAAAGGGAGGAGGGGAAGGATCTTGCGAAGCATCCTAAGCAAGCCATAGCAAGTGGCTGAGAGTTTCGCAGCTTGATGATTGAAGGTGAGGGAACGATTGAGCCAGATGCCCAGACTCTTAATCTGGCCTTTAGGGACTGGGGCAGGTCCGAGACAGTTAGGCCAAAGCAAAGCAGAGTTAAAGGAGGGGAGTTGCCCAGGAGCATGAGCTCCGTCTTGTCCCCATTGAGTTTGAGGCACGAGAGTTCCATCCATCTGGCAACCTTCTCTAGGCAGCAGCCTAGGGTGCTAGATGACCTATCGGGGTGGTTTAATGCCACCACGAGCTGCGTGTCATCTGCATAGGTGATAATTTTTATGCCAAATGGATGGACAATCTCCGCCAGGGGTCTCATGTAAACATTAAACAGCATGGGGCTCAGGGAGGAGCCCTGAGGAACCCCACAGCTGAGAGACAGTTGATTGGAAACAACGTCTCCTTCGAAGACATTGAAGGAGAGCTCACTCAGAAAGGACTGCAACCAGGTTAATGCAATGTCGGATACTCCCAGATTTTTAAGTCTGAGGATCAGAGTGTTATGATTGACAGTGTCAAAAGCGGCACTGAGGTCGAGGAGGATGATCGCTGCAGTGCCCCCTTGGTCCAGGATCCTCCTTGCCTCCTCAGTTGCTGCGAGGAGGGCGGTCTCAGTCCCAAATTGGGGACGAAAGCCAGTCTGGGAGGGATGGAGTAAATCATTAGATTCCAGGAAATCCACCATAATGGTGTTTATGTGTTTCTCCAGAAGCTCCCATTGGCCTCTCTCTTCCATACCTGTTCAGTGACATCAGCAGACCAGTAACTGACGCACGAGTTATGCATTTGAAACGATTTGGTGTTTTCCTCAAGGTTGTTCTGAGAGTTGTCATGGATTAGACCCACTTTTCCTAACACCACCCATATTCTGAATACATTTTGGGACTATACAAACAGTATGAAATCCCTACTCAACGGCATAACATTATCTACCAGACATCCCTGCAGAGCACACGCAGCTTCAAAGCCTGAGAAAGGCAGAAAACGCAAACACCTTCAAACCCTCGCTACTTGTAGAATTCAATCCATCAATCAAACATTTATAGAGCATGGCATCACCCGTGAGGGTCTCCAGGCGCTGGAGCGGTTTGCTGCTACGTGGAGGTTTGATCATTCAAACATCCAGGTCTTTAGTTCTCTTCTGTATTGCTGGAGCGACGGTGCGCTCCTGAGGTGCGGAGGGAGGTTGTTCCAAGCCTTGGCTGCCAGGTGCGAGAAGGAGGGTCCTGCACTGTTGGCTCCATGGATCCGTGGGGTACATGCGAGGGAGAGGGAAGCTGATCGAAGGGGTCTGGTCGGTCAGTGGAGGGTCAGGCGTTTGTTGATGTATGCTGGTCCTTCGTTGTGCATGGCCTTGTAGGTGTGGGTCAGCATCTTGAACTGGCATCTCTTCTGAATCAGGAGCCAGTGTAGTGTCTTGAAATGTGGTGTGATGTGGGTCCTACTGGGGAGGTCGGGTATGAGTCTTGCAGCCGAGTTCTGTATTGTCTGGAGTCTCTTCAGGAGGTGTGTAGTGATTCATATGTAGAGTGTGTTTCCGTAGCCCAGTCTGCTGGAGATGAGGGCCTGCATGACGGTCCTTCTGGTGTTTTCCGGGAGCCATCTGAAGATCTTGTGGAGCATGCGTAGGGTGTGGAAGCAGGCAGATGAGACTGCGTTGGCTTGCTATCCAGGATGATGCTGAGGCTGTGGGCGTGGTCTGATGGGGTGGGGGGTGTATCAAGCTCCGTGGGTCACCATCTGTTGGTCCATGGCGAGGTGTTGTTCCCAAAGATGAGGACTTCTGTTTTTTCAGCGTTGAGTTTCAGACAGTTGTCCTTTATCCAGTCCTCGACATTCATCATGAATCTGTGGACGTTAGTTTTAGTGGTGGGGGGATCTTCGGGCAGTGAGAGGATGAGATGTGTGTCATCAATGTAGGAGATGATGTTGAATCTGTATGATCTGACGGTGGTGGCCAGGAGGGTCATGGAGGTGTTGAAGAGGGTCGGGCTGAGGGACGATCCTTGGGGGACTCCGCAGATGATCATCTTGTGCTCTGAGATGAACGGTGGGAGGTGGATCCTTTGGTTTCTGCCAGCAAGGTACGAGGAGATCTATTAGAGGGCATTTCCTCGAATCCCCATGTGGTGGAGTCTGTTGATGAGGATGTGGGGGAGACGGTGTCAATCATGGCAGACAAGTCCAGAAGGATGAAGGTTGCTGTTTCCCAGTGGTCCAGGAGGGCTCTGATGTCATCTGTGGCTGCGATTAGGGCTGTCTCAGTGCTGTGGTTAGCTAAAAATTTGATTTGGGAGGGGTCCAGGAGGTTGTGGTTTTCTAGGTGTTGGGTGAGTTGCTGGCTGATCACTTTATCGAGGAATGTTGCTGGATAGGGGAGCAGTGAGATGAGCCAGTAGTTCTTCATTTGAGCTGCGTTGGCAGATGGATTTTTCAGGAGGGGCCTCACTTTAGTGTACTTCCAGTCATCAGGGAAGGAGGCTGTGGTGATGGACCTTCCTGAGCTCGTCGCCGATTGTCTTGTTTCCGAGGTTGAAGGTGTGGTGGGGGCATGGGTCCATGGGTGCTCACGAGTGCACAGAGTTCATGATGGAGATAGTGTCTTGCGTGGGGAGGAGTTTCTAGTGGGTGAGAAGGTGTTCAGGGTTTGTGTTTCTGGGTGTGAGCTGGTTGATGCTGTCTGTGGTGGAGGGTTGTGCTCAAGAAGTCTGCGAGGTTGTCCCACAGTTCCTGGGAGGGAGTGATGTTGTTCTTGGTGGTTGCAGGATTGGTAAACCCCTTCACAATGGTGAAGAGTTCTTTGCTGTGGTTTGTGCTGGCTTTGATGCGGTGTGCTAGGGCGTTCTTTTTGGTTTCTTTCAGGAGGCGATGGTACTGGTTGAAAGTGGACCTGAAGGTGGTGTGGTATTGTTTTTTTGCTAGTGCCCCGCTGCTTTTGAAGTTGTCTGCAGTTGCATTTGGTGGAGTGCAGTTCCTCAGCGAACCAGCTTACAGTTTTGCTTTCTTCTTTGATTCTGGCTGTCTCGGCACGGGAAATGGTGTTGACGCATTCTGTAATCCACTAGGAGAAGCTCTTAGCTGCTTGTTCAGGGTCATGTGTACAGTTTAGGAGTTGGGAGCGGAGAGTGTCGTTCCACTGGTCTTCTGATAACTTCTTCCAATCTCTTTGCGCGGATCTGAGGGGCACGGTGCTGGGGTAGGTGGGGTCTGAAATTATGAGTGTACGCTGTGGTGGTCGGACCAGGTGAGTGGTGTGGTGTGGATGTACCTGACTGTTGCTTCGAGGTGAAGATGGGGTCGAACATGTATCCGGTGATGTGGGCAGGGTCGGTGACGAGCTAATTAAGGCCAATGTTGCTTATTCTGTCCAGGAGGTCAGTGGAGTTGGCGTTGCTGGGGTTGTCGAGGTGGAAGTTGAGATCCCCTAGGAAGATGTAGTGCTCGAGTCAATTGGGAGCAGGGTGATGAGTTCCTGGATGGTGTTGCAGAAGCTTGGGCGTGAACCTGGTGGTCTATAGATAAGGGTGCCTCTAATGGTGCTTTTGCCATCTGTGTGGAGTTGGAAGTTCAGGTGCTTCCAATATTGGTGTTGAGACATAAGGGGATGTCGTGCAGTGGATGGTGTTCCTGTAGATGATGGCTATTCTGCCTCCATGCTTGTGGGTTCGGTACTAGTGTGTTATCTTGTATCCTTCAGGGATGGTGGTGGTGATGTCTGCTGCAGAGGTGGGGTTTAGCCAGGTTTCTCTAAGGAAGATGACTTCTGGGGTGAGGGAGGAGATCGTGTCCCAGACCTCTGTGGCATGTTTACAGAGTGAACGTGCATTGTGTAGGATGGACTGGAGATGTGACGAGGTGGTCTTCGCTGATGTAGCAGGTGCGGCCGCGTTTACGGTGTTGCGGACTGCTTTGCTGCTGAAGGTGAGGCGGCAGTGTCGGCAGGAGAACTGTCCTCTGGTGGTGCACGGGAATGTGTGGCAGCAGTGGTTATCGGTGCGTCCAGGGTTCGGAGGTCAGCGGTGATGTATCTTTGTGAGGAGAAAGAGACAGGAGTCCTGGTGCTGGGCGCGGTCCAAGCTTGGAGGGGCACAGACGGGCTTGCCTATGGCACGCCTTCAGCGTGCCAGCAGCCACACTGCAGCCTCCATTAAGTAGGTCCTGGGAGGAGGGAGGGGTGCTCGGAGGTGGTGGGCGGGGCTAGACAGTGGGTGGTAAAATGGACAACAGGTGGGAGCGGCAATGGGAAAAACAAGGAAAAAGTAGTGAAAAAAGTGAGGGAAGAGCAGTGCAAAGCACTCAGAAAAATGGGGGAAAGGAGGGAGAAAGCAGTAAAACAAGACAGAAAGTAGGAGGAGGCACCCAGAAAAGCGGGGGAAGGAAGGAGAAAGCAGTAAAAACAAGGCAAAAAGCAAGAGGAAGCACTCAGAAAGATGGGGAAAGGAAGGAAAGAGCAGTAAAATGAGGCAAAAGCAGGAGAGAACAATGCAGCAGCGCAAGAGAGCTGGACCTGGGACCTGCTCAATGGGGTCACGCTGCAGCCACCTTTAAGTAGGTCCTGGGAGGAGGGGAGGACTATGGGTGGAGGTGGGCGGGGCTAGGCGCAGGGTAGGAAAATGGGTGGCAGGTGGGAGTGGCAATGGGAAAAACAAGGAAAACAGTGCAAAAATGAGGGAAGAGCAGGGGGAAAGCGCTCCGAAAAACGGGGGAAAGGAGGGAGAAAGCAGTAAAACAAGGCAGAAAGCAGGTGGAAGACCTCAGAAAAATGGGGGAAAGGGAGAAGAAAGCAGCAAAACAAGGCAAAAGCAGGAGAGAGCAATGCAGCTGCACTGGAGAGCTGGGCCGAGGATACGCTGAATGTATATGTATTTCCCTTAATGAGCTACTGAGCCTTGAGGCCGGGTGCGAGTGTCCAGCTGGGTCCTTTTTGCTCTCTAAAAGCTCCCGGCCAGAATTCAACTCAGACAAAAGGAATTACTTATTTTAAGTGAGATGAGATGTGTACTCTGTCTGCACTATTGAGGAAAATAAAAGGCGTCTATCCCCTTGCACACTGCTGAGCAGGCAATGCTGTCACGGTGTCAGCACACAGAACCTGTATGAGTCGGAACAGTACTAAGGTGCCACCGGCATCCCGGTTTGGACTCCAGAATAGTAGAACCAGAATACAAGCAGCTACATCCATGCATTGATGGAAAGCCAGCCTGAATTTGTATCCAGACTATAGACACAGCTGTGACCCTCTGTGGAGGACACATTCAACCAGAGGGGAAGCATTCTTTTCTCACTTTCCTTGAGCAGCTTGTGGTAATACCATTATTTTTAGCATTGTTAACTCACTTCCCATGAGCAGCTTGTGGTAATAACGTTATTTTTAGCATTGTTTTCTCACCTCCCTTAAGTGGTTTGTGGTAATAACATTATTGTTAGCATTGTTTTCTCACCTCCCTTAAGTGGTTTGCGGTAATACCATTATTTTTAGCATTGTTTTCTAACTTCACTTGAGCGGCTTGTAGAAATAACATTATTTTTAGCATTGTTTTCTCACCTCCCTTGAGCAGCTTGTGGTAATAATGTTATTTTTAGCATTGTTTTCTCACCTTCCTTGAGTGGCATATGATAACATTATATTTAGCATTGTTTTCTCACCTCCCTTGACCGGCTTGTGGTAATAATATTATTTTTTGCATTGTTTTCTCACCTTCTTTTGAGCGGCTTGTGGTAATACCGTTATTTCTAGCAATCTTTTTTCACCCCCTTGTGCGGCTTGTGGAATAACTTTATTGTTAGCATAGTTTTCTCACTTCCCTTGAGCGGCTTATGGTAATAACGTTATTTTTAGCATTGTTTTCTCACCTCTCCCGAGTGGTTTGTGGTAATACCATTAATTTTAGCATTGTTTTCTCACTTCACTTGTGCGGCTTGTGGTAATAACGTTATTGTTAGCATAGTTTTCTCACCTCCCTTGAGCGGCTTGTGCTAATAACGTTATTTTTAGCAATGTTTTTTCACCTCCCTTTAGCGGCTTGTTGTAATACCATTATTTTTAGCATGGTTTTCTCATTTCCCTTGAGCGGCTTGTGGTAATAGCGTTATTTTTAGCATTGTTTTCTCACCTCCCTTGACCAGCTTGTGGTAATAACGTTCTTTTTAGCATTGTTTTCTCAGTTCCCTTGAGCGGCTTGTGGTAATAACTTTATTTTTAGCATTGTTTTCTCACCTCCCTAGAGCGGCTTGTGGTAATAACTTTGTTTTTAGCTGTGTTTTTGCACCTCCTTTGAGCAGCTTTCGGTAATACCAATATTTTAGCATGATTTTCTCACCTCCCTTGTGTGGCTTGTGGTAATACCATTCTTTTTAGCATTGTTTTCTCATTTCCCTTGAGCTGCTTGTGGTAATACCATTATTTTTAGAATTGTTTTCTCACCTTCCTTTATAGTGTAGCTCCTATTTCCCTAATAGGCTCTGCGCATTGGAATAATATCCCCTATAGGTTT